>SNVD02012413.1:0-67206 GCA_013180625.2 Boswellia sacra | reverse complement strand
ATTCAATCATTATCTTATCATCGACCCACAAAATGCAAGAAAAGAGGTACGTGGCGTTGTTACACCTGAGTCCAGATTGTATATTTCACCAATCCTTAGGACCAGTAGCCCGCAGACTTAAGGTTTCCAGCCTATATATCTTTATTATGAAAGAACAAAACAAGAAACAAGACACTTCAAACAACATGAAATAAACAAACTACAGATTTATTGAGAGAGAATGCGTTTCAAGAGTTAAGAAAACCCCATATTCTGCCATTCTCAGGTTTTTCCACAATCTTTTTTTTTTTGGAATCGAAACTGATAAAGACAAAAACACACAACAACTCGAAATTACATAAAACTAAACTTACTCAGAAAATAATAAAGTCCAACAAATCAACAAACACAAACAAGTTAGTTAGAATGGGTCTAAAAAGTTTAGAAGTTAGCCTCCTTATTCAGCCATTATAGATTGAAGAGATCCAGAATGCGTTTCAAGAGAACTTGAACTTTTTAAGCCACCACTCTAAAAACCGAGATTAGAAAATATTACCTGGGACGAAGGAAATAACCTGAAAAAGCTCAAAAGAAACGACATGAAAAATCTCAAATAAACACACTAAAAAGAAAGCAAACAAAAACGAAGCAAACAGCAAATAGAGATTACAGATGGAGGGTTAAATCCAGTTGACGCCTTTTGTTGCCTTCTCCAAACCAATTTATCCGAGCCATTGTTGGATCAGACGAATAGACGAATTCTTGTAGTTTGTCAATTAACTCCCCTGCAGTTGAAGCTATAACCAGGATTTGCCTTGCTGACGGTGAGATGAAATTTTTTTCTACAGCTTGATCAAGAAAGGACAACAAACCATCAAAAAATTATTAACATTTAACAAACCAATGGGTTTCCGATGGATGTTTAGCTGTGCCCAAGAGGTGATTTGAAATATCTCCTCTAATATACCATAACCACCCGGCAAAGCTATAAATGCATCAGACTTAACAACTATATGTGCAATACGCTCATGCATGCTAGAGACCTGTAACTCTTCCCCGATTGTGTTGCCTACGATATCTTGTACAGCTAAAGGTTTAGGGATAATGCCAAGAACTTTGCTCCCGCCTAGGGTTGCAGCTGTTGACACACACCCCATTAACCCAAGACTACCCCCTCCATAAATCAAATTAATACCCCTCGCAGCTAATGTCCTACCAAGATCAAGAGCTGTTGTGGTAAACTCTCCATCTTTACCAAAATGCGATCCGCAAAATACGCATATATTGCGGAATCGCCGAATTGGTGTTTTCTCCATTTCCACAAGTGCTCTAATCTTGTGTAAGACACGTTAGATATTATGCTTTTCAATTGCAAGACAGGTTATGGAATGACATATGCAGCATGGATATATACACACGTAAAACTCTCAAATTTGACACATGGGGACATAATTTCAGTGGGGGTTGCTCGATGCAGATTTATCGCCCCGAGATTTGAAAAAATGAGATATGCTTTCGGCGAGGTTTGACAAAAACCTACACACTTGTCTCCCACGTGAAGCATGGAAAATGGAGATACACTTTCGGCGGGGGTTGACAAAACCCCCACACTTGTCTCCCACGTGAAGCATAAAAAATAGAGATACACTTTCGGTGGAGGTTGACAAAACCTCAACAATTGTCTCCCACGTGTACTTATGCCATAGGGTAGTCATATGGTTTGTCAAAAAGAAAACTTGAAATTAAAACAAACAAAATCAACAAACAACAACAACACAAAAACCAACATTGATAATCAGATCAAACGAAACAAGAAAGAAATAAAATTCGACAACAACAACACACATTCAAATATACAAGTAGTTGTGATTGTGGCTCACATCTTCCCCTGGTTTTACGTCCAGTAACGGCTGAAACGCCTTCTATGAGTCGGGGATTTGCTTCCCATCCAGTTTTCTTATAAACTGGCAAACAGGGTCGTTTTTAGTCAGATTCCCTAGACTATAACACTACAATTCATCATGAAATTGTGTCCATAGATTAAGCAATTCACGCTAAACAAGTCCACAAGAATATGACTCAAGAGTTAATAAAACATTATCCAGAGACTCATTACACAGACCGTTCTTAATAAACGTAAGTTTATCTTCTCTATTCCTGGACACAAAACCTAATGAACGACAAGTCTGGTTACAATTCCATCTAGCACATTTATAACATACTTGTAACCTTTTCGCTCTTCGCCTCTTGGCGTAGTAGCTCCTTCCTAGACCAGGCATGTATTTTGCGAGATTAATGTCCGGCTCACCGGACAATCTCACCTTGGCTTCGATAAGCCATCGGATATCAGCAGGCACATTTAGGAGCATCAATGCCCAAAGTCTAGTCATCCGTACTTTATAAATTTTAAACACAGCATTTTGAGGAAGTGAAGGAAAATATTTACGAAGGTTTGACAGAAAGATATTGGCATCCATTGAAGAGGAGAAAAGAAGAGATATTACCGATAATACGATTGAGTCTATTTTTCCCCAAGATATGACGTTTAAACCTTCGAGCCAAATGGCTTCAGTTGTTAGCCCTAAGGCTACATGATAATTTGATGATAACAATACACATTGATTAATTGAGATTTACTAACATGTTTATTTATGTGCAAGAGTAAGATCATTGAAATAATTTTAAAATCAAGAAGAGGCTTATTAAAATGAAGTGTTGAAGCTAATGAGAAGACTACATGTTAAAGGCATCAAAGTCAAGTACAAGGTTTTGATTCAAGGAATGTGATATATGAGCAATGTTCTATCAAGTGGTCATATATTTCTCTACCAAATGTCCAAATATGTGATTCTTAAGCCTTTGGAAAGCTTTTACAAACATTCATATGTTTTAAAGAAATTCAAATTTTAAGGGCAAGATCGTCACATCATCATCAAGTTGAAAGGACAATGGAAAGCAATCGACATGAGCACTGAGTACTCGTTTGGACATATCTTGCGTTAAAAAAATCAGAATGACTTGATTATTGCGGAATAGAAAGATGGCTAATGGGGCACAATTTAATATGTTTTGGAAGAAATTAAATTCAATTGAAGGCCGACATAAGTGAATATGCAATTCGGTGACGACACAGAGAAGAAAAATCAACTCACTATGAGCACCGAATGGTGTTTTGGCCATATCTTAAGATAGAGATATCCAAATTCTTTGAATCTTAATTTTTTGGAAAGCTTATTCAAATATGAAGATCTTTTATGTTTTGAAGAAATTCAAATTTCAAACGGAAGGCTGACAGAATTATCATTAAAGTCGGTAGACTGACACATGGAGGAAAAATCAAGTCACTTGAGCATCGAATGGTTTTTTGGCCATATCTTGAGATACAGATATCCAAATGACTTGGTTCTTGATGCGTTGGAAATATTATTCAAATGTGCAGATCTTTTATGTTTTGCAGATTTTCAAATTTCAAATGGAAAATTAACAAAAATGCCAGACAAAATTACGGTTTTTATGGTGGGTAGAAACTTTGGAGTTGGTGTCTTCACTTGATCAAGTTCATCTCATTTGCCTATAAAAGGAGCCCTTCTCCCATTCATTCAACAAGCATCTATCAAGCAAAAAAACCAAGAGAAATATCAAGTCTAGAGAGCTTTTGTATTCTTTATCTACTCTTTGAAGAGAGTTGTACTTTTGTTGTAAAAACTTTTCTTTGTTCTTATATTGTGTGAGAGTGAGATCTTCTTGTAAAGGATAAAAGATATCCTTGAGAGAACTCTTTCCCTGGTGAGGTTGTTCATCAAGAAGAACTCTTGGTGTGGTGTTATCAAGAGTTGGAAGAAAAAGTCTTGGTGAGGTTGTTCATCAAGCAAGTTGTAAAGATTTCTACAACTTAGTGGAAAACTTAGCTCGTGGAGCTAGGAGCCCGTGGACGTAGGCAAGGTTTGCCGAACCACGTAAATTGAGTTTGCACTCTCTCTATCCCTTTCCTCTTACATTTACTTACACTTGTGATTGTTCATTATTATTATTCTTTTGATTGCATCTTTGATAAATTCCAATTTCATCTTCTTCACCTTTATTCTTAAAGAAAGAGTGAACTAATTTTGATTTTTTCAAGAAAAGTTTTACAAATCCGTTTTGATAAATAAAAACCCAATTCACCCCCCCTCTTGGGTTGCCATACCTGGGTCAACAAGTGGTATCAGAGCAAGGTTGCTCAATTTTTTAAATCTTAATCGATTTTTGAGTTATGTCAACTTTTAATTCAATTTCATATGTTGAGAGACTTTCTATCTCTAGACCTCCATTTTTTAATGGAAGTGATTACTCTTATTGGAAAACTAGAATGAGTATTTTCTTGAAATCTTTTGATTATGATTTATGGTTTATTGTTTTGGAAGGACCTTTTGTTCCTACCAAAATTGAAAATGGGGAATGCATGCTTAAAGAACCTAAAGAGTTTAGTGAAGATGATAAAAAGAAATTGGGTTTGAATGCTAAAGCTATGAATGTGTTATATTGTGCTCTAGATAGAAATGAGTTTAATAGAATATATACTTGTTCTACGGCACAAGAAATATGGCACACACTTGAGGTAACTCATAAAGGAACTAGTCAAGTTAAAGAATCTAAAATTAGTATGCTAGTTCATAGTTATGAGCTTTTAAAGATGAAATCGGATGAATCAATTTCTGAAATGTTTACTAGATTTACGGATATTATTAATAGTTTGAAATCTCTTGGTAAATTTTATTCTAATGTTGAAATGGTGAGAAAGATTCTTAGGTGTCTACCAAAATCTTGGGAGCCAAAGGTGACGGCAATTCAAGAAGCAAAGGACCTCAGCAAACTACCATTAGAAGAACTTATGGGTTCTCCCATGACTCATGAAATCACCTTGAAGGAGAACGAAGAAGATTTCAAGAAAAAGAAAAATATCGCCTTCAAATCTTCAACAAAAGAAGATGATGAGTCCAACGATGAAGAAGATGATGAAGATCTTGCATTCATCACAAGAAAGCTAAAAAGGATGATTAGAAGAAACCAAGGATTCAAGAAGAAATCTAGAAGGGAGTACAAAGGGCAAAGCTCAAAGCAAGATAAGAAAAATGATCAAGTCATTTGCTATGAGTGCAAGAAACGGGACATGTAAAGATGGATTGTCCTTACTTCAAGAGTCAAAACAAGAAATCCAAAGCAATGAAAGCCACAAATTGGGATGATAGTGAAGCTAGCTCTATCGAAGAAGAAGATTGCGAAGTGGCAAACATGTGCTTCATGGCTTTTAGAGAAGATGAGGTAAGTATTATAAACCATGATCATAAGCTTTCATATAATGAATTACTTGAAGCATTCCAAAATTTACATGTGCAAGTTGATAAACAAAATTCAAAAATCAATGCTTTTAAAAAGAAGTCAAAAATCATATTATCTCAATTAGAAGAGATGGTGGAAATAAATGAAGCTTTAGAAAATGAAAATGAAATTTTAAAGCAAGAGATTTGAAAGTTGGAACGTCAAATATATTCTTTAAAACTGAAAACTGAGATTTTAAAACAAAAGGATTTTGATAAATTAGAGAAAGAAAAGGTTATTTTGAAAAAGGAAAATAATGACTTAAGAAATATTATTAATAGTTTTACAAAAAGCACAAAAAATTTGAATTCTATGTTACAAAACCAAAGGTGTGTTTTTGATTAAAGAGGTTTAGGATATAAAACTCATAAAAATCAAAAGTATTTTAAAAATTATTTTGCTCATGGATCTTCTAAGAATAATCCTAACCATTCATGTACTTATTGTGGAAGAAAAGCACACAAAGTGCATTCTTGCTATATTAAGAGAAATCCTAATTTGAAACAAATATAGGTTCCAAAAAGTACCATAACTAACCCCAAGGACCCAAGAACTTTTGGGTACCAAAAAGTTACTCCTTGAATGTTGATTGTAGAAACAAAGGAGTGGCAAACACAAGTGGTACTTAGATAGTGGATGCTCGAGGCATATGACCGGAGATGCCTCCAAATTTTCAAGATTAATCATGAGAAAGGAGGATATGTGACTTTCGGTGATAATGCCAAAGGAAGGGTAATCGGACATGGTGATATTGGTAACCCTTCTTCACCTATTATTACAGATGTTTTGCTTGTTCATGGTTTAAAACATGATTTGATTAGCATTAGTCAATTGTGTGATAAGGGATATTTTGTTACTTTTGAGCCTAATAGATGTGTGATTAAGGATGTTAGTAACAATAAGACATTATTTGTTTGTAATAGATGTGGTAATATTTATACAATTGATATTGATGTTAATGATCATGTAGAAAATTGTTTCATTGTAAATCATGATGCTTGGTTATGGCATAGAAGGTTAGGTCATGCTAGCATGGACACAATTTCAAAAATTTCTCAACATGATTTAGTTGATGGTCTTCCAAAAATAAAATTTGAAAAGGATAAGATTTGTGATGCTTGTCAATTGGGAAAACAAGTGAGAACTTCTTTTAAACAAAAGAAATTTATTTCAACAAATAAAACCTCTACAATTACTTCATTTGGACTTTATTTGGACCATCAAGAACTCAAAGTATGGAGCAAGTATTATGTTTTTGTTTATTGTGGAGATATTCAAGATTCACTTGGCGTGTATTCTTGAAAACTAAAAAAGAGGCCATACAAGCTTTTTCAAAATTTACAAAAAGAGTCCAAAATCAAAAAGGGCATTCTATTGTATCCATTAGAAGTGATCATGGTGGTGAAGTAGACAATGTCGCGTTTGAAAATCTTTGTGGTGAAAATGGTTTTGAACATAATTTTTCCACACCTAGAACTCCACAACAAAATGGTGTTGTTGAGAGGAAAAATAGGACTATCCAAGAAATGGCTAGGACCATGTTGCTTGAAAATAATTTGCCAAAATATTTTTGGGCCGAAGCCGTTAATACTGCATGCTTTATAATCAATAGAGTACATATTAGAGCTTTAATAAAGAAAACTCCTTATGAACTTTGGAAAGGAAGAAAACCCAACATTGGATTTTTTAAAGTTTTTGGATGTAAATGTTTTATTTTAAACACCAAGGATAACCTTGGAAAATTTTATGCAAAAGCCGATGTTGGAATTTTTGTTGGCTACTCCAACCATAGTAAAGCATATAGAGTTTTTAACAAAAAGACTCTTACTATTGAAGAATCTATGCATGTTGAATTTGATGAAACTAATGTGATTTCTTCAAAGAATTTAGATGATGATATTGTTGAGGTAGAAAGGCAAACCAAGGAATCAAGGCTTGATGAAAAGAGCCTAGATGAATTACAACTTCAACAAGAAAAACTTGAGGAAGTAAATGATTCTTCCCAAGAATTACCAAAGGAATGGAGGTATGCAAAAGCTCATCCTAAAGATCTTATTATTGGTGAACCATCACAAGGTATGAGAACTAGATCCTCTTTTAGGAACTTTTGTAATCATTTTGCATTTGTCTCTCAATTTGAACCAAAAACTTTTAAAGAAGCCGAAAATGACGAAAGTTGGATTTTGGCTATGCAAGAAGAATTAAACCAATTTGAAAGAAATCAAGTTTGGGAATTAGTCCCTAGACACAAAAATCATTCTATTATAGGCACTAAATGGATTTTTAGAAATAAAGTAGATGAAAATGGCACCATTATTAGAAACAAAGCTAGACTTGTTGCTCAAGGATATAATCAAGAAGAAGGTATTGATTATGAGGAAACTTTTGCACCGGTTGCTAGATTAAAATCCATTAGAATGTTGTGTGCATTTGCATGTTATAAAAATTTTACATTATACCAAATGGATGTCAAAAGTGCATTTTTAAATGGTTACATTATGGAGGAAGTATATGTAGAGCAACCTCTTGGTTTTCAAAATCATGATTTTCCAAACCATGTTTTCAAACTGAAAAAGGCACTTTATGGCTTGAAACAAGCACCAAGAGCATGATATGATAGATTGAACAAATTTCTCATTGATAATGGTTTCGAAATGAAAAAAGTTGATACTACTCTTTTTGTTAAAACAAAAAATGATGATTTATTAATTGTTCAAATCTATGTTGATGATATTATATTTGGTTCTACTAATATTTCTATGTGTGAAGAATTTTCCAAGTGTATGCAACAAGAATTTGAAATGAGCTTAATGGGAGAAATAAATTTCTTCCTTGGACTTCAAATCAAGCAATCAATGGATGGGATCTTCATAAATCAAGCTAAATACACAAGAGATTTTCTCAAAAAGTTTGGCATGGATAATTCAAGGACATATAACACACCTATGGGTACATTAACCAAGCTTGACAAAGATAAGAAAGGAAAAGATGTTGAGGTAACAAAATATCGAGGTATGATTGGCTCTCTTTTGTAATTAACTGCTAGTAGACCTGATATTATGTTTAGTGTGTGTATGTGTGCTAGATTTCAATCTTGTCCAAAGGAATCTCACCTTAAGGCTGTCAAAAGGATATTTAGATAACTTCTTGGAACCATAAATCTAGGTCTTTGGTATCCTAAGTTTGATAATTTTGATCTAATTAGTTATTCCTATGCGGACTTTGCTGGAAGTCTTCTTGATAGAAAGAGCACTAGTGGCTCTTGCCATTTCTAGGGACATGCATTAGTATCATGGTTTAGTAGAAAACAAAATTCGTTGCATTATCAACCGCGGAAGCCGAGTATATTGCAGTAGGAAGTTTTTGTTGCACAGCTCTTTGGATGAAAACAAAATTTTAAAAGATTATGTGTGGTATTGACACATTCCATCAAATGTGATATAATACAAGTGCCATTAACATTTCAAAAAATCCCATAAACACTCTAGGACTAAGCATATAGAGATTAGACATCATTTTATTAGAGATCATGTGCAAAAAAGGCAATATTTCTTTAGAATTTGTTCCCACCGATAAACAATTAGCCGATATATTTACTAAACCCTTAGTCAAGATAGATTTTGCATAATTAGAAGAGAATTAGGCATGTTGTATATGTCTTAATTTTACTTTAATATGATAATCTTTGAATGGTAGCATATGTTAAGGGGGAGAATATATTTAGGGGGAGTAGTTAATTTGATTACATCTTTTTGATGATAACAAAAGGGGGAGAAATAGTTGGATTGCTTATCTTCATAACAAGTGCTCTCTTTTTAAATGGTTGGATTGCTTGTATATATAAAAATTGCTCTCTTTTTGTTTATTCTTGATTTCATTTTCATTCTTGATTTTAGATATTATTTTAAAGCAATCAATGGTTTGTCATCATCAAAAAGGGGGAGATTGTTAGCCCTAAGGCTACATGATAATTTTGATGATAAGAATACACATTGATTAATTGAGATTTACTAACATGTTTATTTATGTGCAAGAGTAAGATCATTGAAATAATTATAAAAATCAAGAAGAGGCTTATTAAAATGAAGTGTTGAAGCTAAGGAGAAGACTACATGTTAAAGGCACCAAAGTTTAAGAACAAGGTTTGATTCAAGGAATGTGACATATGAGTAATGTTTAATCAATTAGTCATATATTTCTCTACAAATGTCCAAATAATATGATTCTTGAGCCTTTGGAAAGCTTACTCAATTTACAACATTTCATATGTTTTAAAGAAATTCAAATTTTAAGTGCAAGATCGTCCAAATCATCATGCAATTTGAAAGACAAATGGAAGCAGCTGACATGAGCACTGAGTACTCGTTTGGACATATCTTGAGCTAGAAAAATCAGAATGACTTGATTCTTATGGCATTAGAAATATGGCTTAATGGGGCACATTTAATATGTTTTGAAGAAATTCAAATTTCAAATTGAAGGCCGACATAATTGACATGCAATTCGGTGGACTGACACAGAGAAGAAAAATCAACTCACATGAGCACCAAATGGTGTTTTAGCCATATCTTAAGATAGAGATATCCAAATTCTTTGATTCTTAATGTTTTGGAAAGCCTATTCAAATATTCAGATCTTTTATGTTTTGAAGAAATTCAAATTTCAAACGAAATGCTGACAGAATTATCATTCAATTCGGTGGACTGACACAAGAAAGAAAAATCAAGTCACATGAGCACCGAATGGTCTTTTGGCCATATTTGAGATACAGATATCCAAATGACTTGGTTCTTGATGCGTTGGAAAGCTATTCAAATGTGCAGAATCTTTTATGTTTTGCAGATTTTCAAATTTCAAACGGAAACATTGACAAAAATGGCAGACAAGATTACGGTTTTTATGGTGGGCAGAAAATTTGGAGTTGGTGTCTTCACTTGATTAAGTTCATCTCATTTGCCTATAAAAGGAACCCTTCTCCCATGCATTCAAAACAAGTGCAAGAGAAGCATCTATCAAGCAAAAAAAAACAAGAGAAATATCAAGTCTAGAGAGCTTTTATATTCTTTATCTACTCTTTGAAGAGAGTTGTACTTTTGTTGTAAAACTTTTCTTTGTTCTTGTATTGTGGTGAGAGTGAGATCTTCTTGTAAAGGATAAAGTTATCCTTGAGAGAACTATTTCCTTGGTGAGGTTGTTCATCAAGAAGAACTCTTGGTGTGGTGTTATCAAGAGTTGAAGAAAAAGTCTTGGTGAGGTTGTTCATCAAGTAAGTTGTAAAGATTTCTACAACTTAGTGGAAAGCTTAGCTTGTGGAGCTAGGAGCCCGTGGACGTAGGCAAGGTTTGCCGAACCACGTAAATTGAGTTTGCACTCTCTCTATCCCTTTCCTCTTTACATTTACTTGCACTTGTGATTGTTCATTATTATTATTCTTTTGATTGCATCTTTGATAAATTCCAATTTCATCTTCTTCACCTTTATTCTTAAAGAAAGAGTGAACTAATTTTGATTTTTTCAAGAAAATTTTTACAAATCCGTTTTGATAAATAAAAACCCAATTCACCCCCCCTCTTGGGTTGCCATACCTGGGTCAACACAGCTCTTGTTTGGATGTTTCCTCAAGCTGTTGCACAAATGAGTTCGAAGTACGGAATAATCAAATTAAACAAAACAAAGGAAAAGAAAAGAGAAGAATAGAAACTAAAGACACATAAAAGGGATAACAACACGAAAGCAAACAAAAGTCAAAAAAACAAGTAAAAAAAACAAATAAGATAGATGGCAAAGAGAGATAAAACCTGATCAATTTGATGGCCTACGAAAGGAATCTCCTCGAGACACAAAAATCGATCATTATTACATTATTTTATTTTTTTGTTTTCATTTTTTATTTATTTTTCAAAAACATTGGGTTGCCTCCCAATAAGCGCTTGGTTTAAAGTCCTCAGCCCGACAGTGGTTCCATCATGGCAGGGTCCAATCTCCGCTGTGCTTCTCTAGTGGGCTTAGATCCTTTTTTCCACAAGAAATGGTGCATGCATATGGCTGGGCCTTGGATGTGAGCACTTGTCCACCCAATAGCCGTTTTGTGATCTCTAAGTACATGGACGAGTTTCACTCCTTGTATTGGTGCAAGGCCCATTTCTATTATAATTGACAAAGTACCATTCTCACCCAAGAATCCATGATTCAAATGATTTGGAAGTGACTTAAGCTCCACGGTATTGGCCTTCATCACAGAAGAGAGAAGTTTCACATTAGATAAAGGAAATTGAATGCATGAAACATGATACCTGTTTGTGGTTATGGCTATGGTCTCATCTAAGCTTGCCACAGCTTCCTCCATTTCTTTGGACACTTGTATCAACCTTCTTGATTCCTTGGAATTTTCAGTCCCTATGTGCTCACAAAAAGCCACCTCCAATCCATCCTTGCGAGTTAACTCAAAATGTTGTTGGAGCAAAGAATCAATAACATTAACTGCAAAAACAGAATGCAAGTCACTAGGGTACCTCATTACCTCAAAAATATTGAAACGGATCACCTCGCTATCAAATTCCATGGTGAGAGTGCCATCATGAACATCAATCTTAGTTCGAGCAGTTTTCAAGAATGGTCTCCCCAAAAGAATTGGCGTTGGATTAGGAGATGTCTCATCCTCTATTTCAAGAACATAGAAGTCTGCTGGGAAAACCAATTGATTCACCTGTACAAGCACATCTTCCACAACTCTTTTGGTATATGCATTAAAACGATCAGCAATTTGAATGGTAATACCAATTTCCGCAAAAGGTCCAAGATTTAAAGAAGCATAAATAGAATATGGCATGACATTAATAGATGCTCATAAATCTAACATAGCTCTTTCAAACTTGGTATTACTAATGGTGCATGGCATGGTGAACGTACCTGGATCTTTGCAATTTGGAGGAATTTTTCTTTGCAATACAGCTGAAACATCTTCCCCCACACTTACTTTCTCATTTCTTTTTAAACTTTCTTTTGCTGGTGCATAACTCCTTGAGACATTTTGTATAATGAGGTACTTGCTCGATAGCATCCAGAAGTGGTATATTTACCTCGATTTTGTGAAAAGTTTCCAGGATTTCTTGTTCTTGTTCCTTCTTCTTCGATTTTGCAAATCCACTAGGAAAAAGTGGAGGAGAAACATATGAAGGAATAGGAGTTATAGGATTTACCTGAGAAGTCAGTGTTTTGTTCATGGTGGAAGTGGTGTCATCTCCTTCATCAGTTTGTGATTTCTTTGGTAGGACATCTAATTGCTTTTCATTTTGCAAAGTTATTGCACAAGAATTCTCTTTTGGATTGATCACCGTTTGACAAGATAATTCTTCTGAGCCTTGGCCCTCGAATTTGCTCATGCTAGTAGCCAATTGTTCCATTTGATTTACCCGGTTTTGGATACTTGCCCCAGTTTCCTGCTGGAATTGCATTGTGTTAGTGGCAAGTTCAGTAACAATATCCTGGAGTGACATACCTGAGTTTTCTGGAGCTGGTTGTGGTGCTGGTTGTGGCATTGGTGGTGGTTGCATTTGAAATGGTTGATGCACTCTAGGTTGATTAAAACCTTGTGGCCGATTTGGTATGGCATTTGGGATAATTGGTTGATGATTCCAGTAATTAAAATTAGGGTGATCTCCCCATCCGACATTGTAAGTGTTAGAGAAGGGATCATAACATTGCCTTGTTTGTCCTGAAAATCCACCCATGGCATTGGCTTGTTCCATATCTTCTTCTTGTAAAGTTGGATACATGTCCATTGGATGCTCCATGGTAGAATATATCAAACATGCATAAGGTTTCTGCATATGTCCTACAGTCATGTTTTCCACAAGAGAGGTTAGCTCAGAAAGTTGTTGTTCAATATTCGGAGTGCTTACCTCATTTACTCCCCAATATAGTTGTGGCTCAAATCGGCTACTGAATTGTTGGAAGTTTACTGCAATGTCGTCTAAACACAAACAATCAGAAAAGAAAAACAAAAAAAAATTACGAATCAACAAACGAAAACAAATAACAAATCGATTAGAAAATCAATCCCCGGCAACGGCGCCAAAAACTTGATGCGTTCGAAACTAGCAAGTATACTAGTCGCACAAGTAATAAAGTGATAAGTAAGATATCGTTCCCACGAGGATTGATTCTAATTGAATTTGTTATTTCCAGCAACAATAAACTAAACAAGGGGGGTTTTGTTGAATGATTAACTAAATGAAATAAGAATGCAAAGTAAGAATAACAAAACAGAAGTTGATTTGAATGAAAGATCAATGAGAGAAACTTGGTTAAGGGATCCTTCTCTACCACAAGATATGGATTTGCGAATTAACGTAGAATTGTCATCCAATTACAGCATTGAAGTTATCAAACGTAGATAACAACAAGCTCTGTTATCCCAATCTTTCCTTACTTTGTTGTTAAATAAAACAGGCTCTTTATTTAATCTCTATCCATTAAACAACCTAGAACAAGCTCTCTAAATTTAATTCAATGGATGCATTACGATAAGAAAGATAGTTTGATCTAAGCAATAAACACACAAGCTCGGATTATTTAACTTAGGTTGCATTCTCTAATTGCAATCTCTGATCACAATTTTGCTACTAAGGATTAGAAATTCAAGACAATTACGGATCAAGATTTCTAGTCTAGCAATAGACAATATCCAGATTATATTCAGTTGGCCACCCAAATACAATCCAGCAAGCAATCATAAGCATTAGACATGGGAAAATACAAGCAACATCAATTAGAGAATTGGATAACAACTTCTTGCACAATCAACTTACAAAAACCATATCAGGGGCTTTGAAATCACCCTCAACCAATTCAGATTCAGTTACACATGTTTAAGAACGTGGTAAATACAATACAACATGGAGACATTCCAGAAAATAAATGGAAAGGGAAAAATTTAGCAAATTTGATGCAATTCTCTTTGGATTGTAGTTCTTCCTTTCCAAGCTTCCTTTCTCCTTCAAGAACTCCAGGAGATGAAAGAATTCCAGAGCTGCAGCTTCCACCACGTTCTCCCCTCTTCCAGTTATGAAAATAAAACCCTAAAATGTGTTTAAATACTCTGCTACAGTAACCTGCTACAGTGTCCTGTATTATACATGCTATAGTGATGTGTGGAATTACATTTCTACACTTCTCACACTGTTTTGATTACAACTTTCGGTACACTGAATGGATTCATAAACCGTAAATTTTTCAAAAAGTAGACTTCGAGAGCTTTTCAACGGTATATGATATGTCATCGGGTTCATTGTATATCAATACAATTAAATCCGAGAAGATGGTGACTAGCAGAGGTGAAAATGAAGGGTTTTACTCCATTTTTGTGCAAGTTGCTCCAAAACTCCTACAAACATCAAAACCACACAAAAACATAAAAATACCAACGAATATAGCAAAGAAATATGGACGAATTGATATGAAAATGATATATAAATAGACACTTATCATACACTGTGTAGGAAGCGTCAAGCCTTCTGCATCACAAATTTGCAACAAACTGATCGGATAGGGTTGCTTTGTTACAATTTTTTTTTTTAAATAAACTTAGCAATTTAGTTTATGGTTATTTCTTGTCAAGCATTAAAATATATATATGATAGAATAATACATAGTCCACTTAAACATTATACATACACTGGAAAAAAGAGTTATCAAGTGCATATGACCTAGAGTAATACTCAGTCAAATAAAGCATCATAAACTAAAAGAAAGATAAGAGTTATTTAAGTTTTAGAATATCTTTAACTTTATAATCTGGTAATTTCTTAGACTCAACATCTCATTTTTTGATTTTTTTTTTTGGTCTATGACTCCACGTTTTGCTCCAATTGTACCCATTCAGATTTTGAGTATAGGGGCTCAGACGAATGATCAGGAATGAAACTCTAAAGTGCCTTTCATTTTTATTTGTGGCCAAATTAAAACATTGATGCACAGTTTTCCAATTTGTGTTCTTTGCAATTTCTTCTTAGCTCATGTTTATCTTAAGCTCATTTATTTCTAAATTTAATGGAATTACAACGAATAAGTTTTACAAAATTATCTCTGATATTGAATCAACCTACTGAGAAGTTAATACATCACTAATTTCTCAGTATCATGGAATCTATTATAACAAATGAACATCTCAAGGGTTCATAACATCAATAATGAAAAAGATAAAGTAGTGTAATGAAATAAAAAGTTGCTACAGTTTTATATCTGGTGAAACTAAAATAACAAAATATGCAAGCAGTTGTAGTTCTTGTCAAACTACAATAAACACAATCAGTTTCAGTTCTGATGAAACTAAAACTACAAAAATGCATGCAGATCCATATCTAGTCCCTATGAAATTAAACAAAAAAAATTCAAGGTATAAAATTGTAGAAAGAGATGATTATACCTTAATCATATGATAGCACAACACCAAACAACAGAATAGTGATGGAGTTATAGAAAAAAATGCTTCTTTTTCCAACTTTTGCCGTCAAAAGAATAATAACGAAAATGAAATTCAACCTATCCTGAATTCTTGTTATAAGAAAGCCTTTCAGAATTTAAAAAAAAAGTTAACAGAATAAGTCGTAAAGAAATCAAGGTATTATAAACTAAGAAGCTGACAATAGCTTCTAAAAGTTTCAAGTTTTTCATTATTTGGAAGGCACTAGAAAAAAATAAATGAACAACTCAAGACATATACAATTCTTGCCCATAGAGTATACCATAATCAATTATCGCTTTAAAAGCTATCCATAATTCATAATCCAATATCTTTTTGTACAGTTATAGTTTTAGAAGTTATAATATTAGGTTTTTTTTTTCCATTAAATTAACTATAACATTATATTATAATGTGTCTCATTATTTAATATACAATCAGAATCTACGAAGTTGCAAGTGAATGTTAAAAGGAAAGAAAGAGAGAGAGAGAGAGAGAGAGAGAGAGAGAGAGAGAGGGAGAGAAGGAACAGATGTGGCATACAAATAAATCGGTACAAATATTCAACAAATGGCAGTAACAAATTGCATCATCAACATGCAAATAACTAAACAATATTATAAATAAACCAACTTCATAATCGGTTATAAATAACTATAACTAAAGAACTTTATCCCAATAACTTATTATTTTCTTGAAACCTCCAATGACTATAATGGACCAACAAACAATTTTATAATCACAAAAATCTCAAATTAAAATATCAAGAGGTCGGGAAATTGTGTTTCCTACATTGAAAATTTAAAAAAGAATATTGAAAGATCCATCATTGAGCAACTTCAATGCTTGATTAATGAAACAAATAATTGTGCTTCTTAATAACCATTCATCCAATCATATAGGCTTTAACGAATAATCGCTTTAATTGGGTGAATGGTTATTAAGAAACACAATTATTTGTTTCATTAATCAAGCATTGAAGTTATATACATACATACATACATACATACATACATATATATATATATATATATATACACTACAACAAAAAAGGCATAAGGTAGCATGCGATGAATGCTACTAGACGTAAATGGTAGCATTTTTAAGCATGCTATGGTAGACCAAGCAACTAAAAGTCCTAACATTAGTTGCTTTTATGGAATGCTACAAATATGCTTTTAGTGGCAACAATTGAATGCTAAGAAACTACTTATTATAGCATTTCTTAAAAGCTATAAAACATCATTTTGTAGCAAAAATTGAGTGTTAAGAAACTACTTATTATATCATTTCTTAAAAGCTATAGAACATCATTTTGTAGCTTTTATTTGATGCTACAAAGCCAATAGAAATTCCTTCGCTTGTTTAGTTCTATAGCCTCTTAAAAATGCTACAAAAATGACTTTTATAGCATTAATTTTTGTCCATTGTCAATTTTTATATACCATTTTTTCACATGGACACCTATTATAAAACAATGAGTCTAATAATTCAAATACATAAGTAGGAAAATAAGAAATGAAGGTTTCGATATTTCATTCATAATCACGATAATTACAATATTCATTACATTATCAATAACCGAATATGTCTTTTATATATACAAAAAAAGTTTACACAACTACTATACAAAAAATAGTTAAATATCATTGATCTCCATCCAATGCTTTCGACAAAGTATCATCTTCTCCACATTGATGGCCTGCATTCATGAATTCAAAGTTAAAAAAGTTGTTAGTTGACAAAGAAAAAAGAAAACTTGTCCAATATAATAATAGAAGTTAATCATATAATAATAATGTTCCATGTCCTTTGTATCCGCTAGTGTCCATTCAAAATTCTAGTAGTTTTGATGTTGGAAATCACTCACAAAATTGTGCCAAAATGAAAGTTTAATTTATATCTAGACGTCCATAACTTAACCTCATTGCTTGTTATAAACCCTTTGGTGTTATAGTAATCTTAACTACTATGATACTAAACACATAAATATTTTATAAAGGACATAAATTAATGTGATTTAAGATGAATAAAATTAATGATTAAAGATGCATGAAATGTCAATAAGAGATTAACATGCTACAGTACTTAAATTTGCATATAATAGAAACTATAGTTTGATAGGATGAAATTATGCTATCTTGATAAAATTAATAAGTTTAAACAGTAATTAATGATATAGTGAAGAGATAGAATCAATAATTCCATTAAAAAATATACTTAAGTGGCACATGACAAAGTGAAGGTGAGAGTCAGGGATCTAGTGTATTGTAAGAGAGTCTGAAGCATTTTTCTCACATAGAAGTATGGCATGTGAGCAAGGACTTTGGTTTCCTATACTATTCTTCTTGTTATCTTTTTTTACAAAAAATTGTAAATTAAAATTGGTAATTATCGTTTTGATTTCTTATATTGTTTTTAAATTAACTTCCTTGTCTTTTCTTTTCATCATTTACTTTATTCAATGTTCTTCTATTTATTTTTTTTCAACTATACATGTAGCTTCTTTTTTACTTCACTTTATTCATTGTTGCATGTTATAAGCTTGAGTGAAGTATTTTATTTTAATATAACTCATAATTAGAAGCACTAGCCAAGATTCTGGAGCAAAATAATTAATCAACATTATGAATATACTTTGTCAATTATAAGACTAATCATACTCATTTACAAAGGAGATTCAATTTTTCTATTTTTACACCTCAAATCCAAAGTGTAATGCCAAAAAGTGACACTAAAAATATCAAAATTGATGGCATAAATGAGAATGTGGATGAAAAAAGAAAACCTCCATGGACGAACGCAACATTGAGCTTAGCTTACGAAGAGAGCCAACATTCAAATCTCCCTTGATCTTAATTTCATCATACATGACACATATAGGCTTTAAAAGCTTGGTCTCCACACATTCTTTCATGCCTTTAGTTACTTTTACTTATTTCCATTCTTCGATGGCACGATTCGGTCCCCTTCACACTTCCGGTAACCTACTCAATTATTATAACCTTCACATACCAAACATTAGTTATATGGTGATTTTTTATATACTTAAATTAAAGCAAACATTTCTTGGGTCAGAGATTCACTAGTTGACAAAGAAAAAAATTATGTACGAAAACAAATTAACATAAACTAGCAAGGAAAATTTAGTAGAGGACTTAAATTTACAAATCAAGCAAATAAAAAATAACATAGAAAACTCCATACTTTGTGAAAATAGTAAGGAAAACACTCAACGAAAATACTCCAGCAAGGAAACTAACAAGGAATGTCTAGCTAGCTCTATAACCCACTAGTCTTTTTTTATTCAATTTAACATATATCGCATATATATATACTCGTTAATTTGGAAGAGAATAAAATGTTTAAAGATGAATTCAAACTAATGAGGCATTTGATCGAACACTTAGTAAACATACACAAATAAACAAATATAAAACAACCTGCACCAAGACCAAAAGACAAGAACAATCTTTTCAGAGCATGTAGAAAGCCTCCGATGGGAACATTACCATGAAAAATGTGCAACATATTAAAATTACAAGCAATAAAGAAGCAAATCATCATCTTTTTCTGTACAAGCATCAAATGGTAATCACAATTGCATTTAGAATTATTAGTAATCATAGTTACCCTTTCTAACTTGTTGCCACCTTCACCTGCGAAAGAGCCAGGGGCAGCCTCTTAAACAGTTAAACTCTACATAAAATCCAAGAAATATTAAAACTGCATATTTTCACAAGATGATACCTTCGTTGGCTCATATGTCAACCATTCATAAAGCACTGCCACCATCTTCCTAAGAAAATAAATTTGAAAAAAAAAAAAAGCCTTACTCAATAGCAAAACATCTTCATACATCTATCATAACTCCTCACCTTGGGAGGATCTTGAGTTACACATTTTTGTCTATTTTTCTTTTTGGCTTTCTTTTGCTCTGACTTAAAAATGGCACTGCTTGAGCAAAAGGGTTCTTTCGCAGCATACTATCACACTGCAATACCTAGTCTCTATGTTTCTCAATCTTCTGTTTTACCGAATGATCCATCATAATAAAACAAAACATGATAGATACTTAATATAGAAATAACTTAAACGAGTAAAACCTCCATCTTTATCAACAAACATGCACTTGTTCAACTATTAGAAGTGCTTATATATATTGACAAGCAAAGAAACCAGAAATTAAAATTAAAAAAAAAAAAACTAGAAATTTCTAAGAAGTTCAACCAAAATGCAACCAAAAGAAGAAAACCCAAATTTCTGAGGAAACCAAAAAAAAAATTCTTAAAAAATTCACAACCATGTGATAGGGGATGTGAAAAGCTCCCATCTGCTCGAACATGTAGTATATGCTGACTTGTGCAGGAGCCCGATAAAGACACGATAGTTGAGGAGCTCAACACTGGCAACGAACTGCTCTATCTCATGAGAGAAAATGGTGTGTGAGAGAAGAGAGTAAAGACGAAGAAGAGGAGGAAACCTTAATCTCCCATTCACTCTTGCTGTTGCTGGTGAAGCAGTCAGTTGCCAGAGTAGTTTGCTCATCCTCAACTGAAGCAGATCGGTGGATTAACGGCCTGTACAAGATGATCTAAACTTTTTCAATTAGGGTTCCACTTAGGAAAATTTTGCTTTATGTAAATGGGTTGGGTTGCTATGTTAGGCTGGTATATTTTTAAGGGTTGTATCGCTCACGTTATCCAAGACGACGCCGTTTGGGCATTATTAGTTTTTACCACTCCAAAGTTTGTCACATTGTACAAAATTTTGGAGGAAGTTTGGAAGGGAAAAAAAACATTTTTTTTCCTGAAATTGGGTTGGGAAATCTTGGAGGGACAAGTCTTCTTGACTAGTGGTTGATTTTGAGTAAAAAGGAAGCTTTTATGTGATGCTACTTAAATGAATTGATTTTAGTAGCATATAAAAAATGCTACTTATTTAATGTACTTTATTGCATTTATATGATAATGCTATCAAATAATAATTATATGCAACCAAAAACAAAATGCTATTTTTCATAAAAAATTACAATAGCATTTTATTAGAAAAAGCTACTATAAATGAATATTTGGTAGCATTCTTAAAAACATGCTACAATGCAATGCTACCTTATGTCACTTTTGTTGTAGTGATATATATATTATATATATATATATATATATATATATATAATATATATATATATTCATCACATCATTAACAAAACAAATTAATAATTCAACTTGCTTTAATCAACTTCGGTAGCTAAAAATAAACAAATAAATAGACATTGAACCAACAGTTTTCGCTAATTCAAGTCAAGCCTACCAATTAAAAAAAATTCCCAAATGACTTTCATGCATCCGACATCAATCTCTATTAGAAATACATATATACAACAGGCCTCTTAAGAAGGACCAATTTCAATATATAATGACTCCACCCACTATTTGTAAACGATGCAAAAGATATCAAAGTCCCAAAAGACAGAATAGAGAAAGATGTGTGAAACCAAAATCACACCGAAGAAATGATGTATCTTTCTTACTAGGATCAAAAGACATTTAGGGTGCACTATAAATCCTATTTTAAACTTTTTTAGGTTCACAATATGAATACGAATAACAAAACCCAAAAAAAACACACTATCTCAACACATATAAATCCACAATAATTGCCAAAAATAAAGCAAAACCATATTCCAAAACCGCATACAACTCATCAATCTTATCACTTTTTTTTTTGTTTTTCTAATCTTAAATTGATCCAAAAACAACGCATGTCATGCCCTAAAATCTCTTATTTAGAGACTTTAAGGGTAATTGATTAAAAAGAAAAAATAAAATAATAAAAAGACATTATCAGTATCTCACTTTTCTTTTTTCTCATTTTCCAATTCATACATATATTTGCACATTTCACATGAATCCATTACAACATCTAGCTATTTGTTCAAGATAACTTTACATACACTGATGACCACACTCAGAACATGGCTGATAATCACATAATAAAATTTTCTATTACAATTTAGGCTAGTCAAAACTTTTCCCAAAACCATCGCATGCATATAAATACCCAGATTCCCCAGGAAAGCTCTGAAACACCACTAGTACGGATATCTTTTTGTATACCTGTGGAGGGAGGGGGTGAGCATATAGCCCAATAGGAAAGATTCTAGCATTATAGTAAATCACAAGCATTCAAACCGTTACTCAATTACATAGTTACACAGCCAATTATAATAAGTCAAGCAATTATTCTTATTCACACATCAAGGTATCGCTTATTCACTTAACAATCAAAATCTTTCATCTAATGTTTCCCATGGCCCATCGAAAGTCCAACATATCAAGTTTGTATTTGTGTTCCCCTTGGATCGGTACACAAGACGGCCCATCCAAGGTCTAACATATCAAGTTTATATTCATGTTCCCCTTGGATTCGTATACAGGACAACCTATCCAAGGTCCAACACTAAGAATTTTATATCCGCATTCTCCTTGGATCCGTATCCAAAACGACCCATCCAAGGTCCAATGCATACATTTATAATCTTTAAATATAATTTCTACGATAAATCTCAAGAAAATACAATTTTTATGAAAAATCCCAGACTTTCTGGAAGTGGACAGTCGATTTGGGTCAGTCCTGGAATTTTGCTCGACACTTGACACTGTGTAGCTCGACACTCGACACCCGAACATGTGCGTCAACGTTTGACACTATTCACTCGACACTAGGTTCTAAACATTTAACACAGTGCCTCTCGACACTCGACACTAGACACTCAACACTCAAACGTGCACGTCGAGTCACGCACGTAATGCACGACACCGTTTGCTCAACCCTCGACACTCGATATATCACTCGATACTCGACTCATGCACGTCGAGTCGCACATGCAATACGTGACGTGTTCACTTGATTTGAGGTATCAGACACTCTACACTCGACAACCCTCACTCTCGACACTCGACATATCACTCGATACTAGACGACAAATACTCGACACTCGAACTGACACTCAACATGTTCCTCTCGACACTAGACGATAAACACTTGACACTCGACATATGCCTCTCGACACTCAACACAGTCACTCGACACTCGACAAGTGAGTGTCGAGTGGTGTCGGATGAAATGTCAGATGCTGCATACAGAGTTGTGAATCTGTTCCATTAAGTCGGTTACACCATCTTATTTCCAGATTTCGACTTTCAACTTCAAAAATTCATCAAAAATTCATTTTAACTCCAAATTCAATGAAATCAGTGGCTATTTAAAGCTTCATATATCTATTTTCTGAAACAAATGAAAAATCATACAATTCTCAATCCAGAAAAGTGTAACAACTCAAACAACACAGAACAATCACATGAACTACAACTCCCCGTTAAGAACAGCCTCTACTTCACTTCATAAGCACTAAATTTTCACACAAAAACCATCATCCCAACAACCAGACCATCAATTTACAATATGTCACATGCATAACAAACCAATATTAATTAAAACAACAAAATACATGACACGATGTAAGTATAGCGTTAGAAAATCCCTACCTGGTTTCCAAGCCTATACACCTTTTTTATTTTTTCTTCTTTTCCTCTTTTTTCCTTCCTTCTCTTTTCTTCTTCTTCTTCTTCTTCTTCTTCTTCTTCTTCTTCTTCTTCTTCTTCTTCTTCTTCTTCTTCTTCTTCTTTTTTCCCCTCTCCCTTTAACCCATCAGAACCTCCTCTTCTATCCGAAAATGAAAGAAAAGTATCTCCCCCCAGCCTTCTGGAATCCTCATGTCTCTCTTATATATCCAAGGCTACCCATGGGCCTAAGTCCATTCATTTGTAATCTAAGCCCAATTCATCCTTATCAATTTCTAACACAAGCCCACTACCCTAATCCAACCCAATTCTCATTTATTTAAACAGGGCATGGCATATTTCTAAAATTGTAATATATATATATATATATATATATATATATATATATATATACACACACACACACACACATATATATATACATATATATATATATATTGGGATTCCACAACGCAATAAACCCAAACAAAAAAAAAAAACAAAGTTTATAACGATAAGAAAATTTGAAACAAAGTCATAGAAGCCTAAAAATTGAAAACCCTTAAAAACCCAGGTCACAAATGATCGACTGACAACACAAAACTCAGATCGAAAAACGATCCATAAATCCCAAATCAGAACCACAATCAAAGCCACAGAACCCCAACAAAACAACAGAACAGAGTAAGAAATAGAAAGATTGTTTGAGATATAGATAGAGAAATCCTACCGAAGAGAGAGCACCGAGAGATCTTGAAGGAAAGGGAAGCTGTGCGGACCTTGGTGGACAGAACGCTAACGACTGTAGTTTTCTTGTGCAGATCTTGGTGGACAAAATGCTAATACAACTGCAACTTTCTCGTGCAGCTTCGGTAAAGATAAAAGGATGCAAGAGAGGGAAGCTATGTGCAGCTCTAGAACCTCAGTCATATATATGCAGCTTGAAAACAAGACAATAAGGGGAACTAGAGAAGGACATGACAAGACGAAAGGGGGAAATTAAGAAGCGAGAAGACAGAATTGAGAGGGAAATTGACAGAAAATGCAAGAAGGATGAAAGGAAAATTGAGATTAAGAATGATGAAGGTCGATGCAAAGAGAAAGACAAAGAGACGGGTTGGGGATTTTTAGGGTTGCCTTTTATATTTTTTAATTTCTTTTATATTTTTCTAATTAGTTATACGTGTCACATATTCAAGATATTCATAAGATTAGTCCCCTTTTTTTAAACTGTGACGTGTATTTGGTTTGACCTAATTTTAAGTCCACATATATGTCATTTTCCTAGGAACTGACTCAAAATTTGTGACACCAAAGCTCTATTTTCTTGTAGTGCCTTCAGATAATTTAATTGAGATATGTACTCTTAATTTATCCTCATGTGATATGCTATACCAATTTTTTGTGAGATAATTTTTATTTTTTTATATTGAATTCAATGTGCTCTTAATTCACTTTTTTCTGTCATTGATCTGGAGATTTAATATGTGAAACCTATTGTGTATGGCTCTGATACCACTTGAGAAACAAGATCATTTAAAAGCATGAAATAATACAAGAAACATTGAAGAGTAATAATAATAAAAGCATATAAACAAACCGTATGACTTAAATAACAAGTTAGAAAAGTTGGAAAATAAGAGATGAGTAAAACTTACTTTATTGAAAATTTTCTTTGAAAAAATTACAAGAGAAATTTGAAGGCAAAGACTCACTCTTTCTACCAGATGCTAGCCTATGCCTTCTCTTTGATTACAAGGCTTCTTATATAGACCTAATGACAGACTTCAAAAACTTTTGAAATCCACTAACATCATTAGATTTTACAAATATCTTATGGTTTAAAAGTATGAAATAATACAATAAATATTGAAAAGTAATAATTATAAAAGTATATAAACAAAGCATATGACTCAAATAACAAGTGGAAACGTGGAAAATAAGAGATAAGTAAAATAAACTTTATTGAAAACTTTCTTTGAAAAGATTACAAGAGAACTTTAAGGGCAAAGACTCACTCTTTCTAGTTGATGCCAACCTATGCCTTCTCTTTGATTACAAGATTTCTTATATAGACCTAGTGATAGACTTCAAAACTTTTAAAATCCACTAACATCATTACATTTTACAAATATCTTTGACTATCATACAGGTGACTACAACACATATGAAACATATTGATTATAGCTTTTGACAAATTGACTTAATTATATATATCTTTTACTGTTTTGATAAGCTTGAACAACTTCAATGAAACGTGGATGGCTAGAATTGTCTTCACATGACATGATAAGCTTGCTTCATGCTTTTCCGCCGAATTTCTAGAAACATGAGCCGGATATTTTTGACTTTATTGCTTACAAAATATAAGGATCTTGGGAAAATGATCCAGCAAATGGATCTTCTTCTTGATTATCTGGAGTACTGTCGAATGAGCTGTTCGAAATCTGTTAAAAAATAGCCATTAATTGCTTGAGCTGTTCACTTTTTGACTTCTTCTTTTCAGAACCTTTTGGAGATGTTGACTTCTTATGGGCTTGGGCTTCTATCTTGGCTAGAGTATTGGGCTTGATAGATTTTTCCTTAGGCATGGGCTGAGATTGAATAGGCTTTTTACCAATTTTGAGCCATTTTTTAATATTTTGTACTGAATATCTTGAAATATCATACTTATCCCACCGCTTAACTCCAAATTCCCTGACTAATGATAAATAACAATGAGGATAATAGGACTCAATGGTGTAAGACCGTGATAAAATCTAGAGAATTTGAAAGTCTATATGGAAATTGATCTGTTGGATTAAAGTTGGTCTAGGACATTAGCCTTTTTTTGTAATAAGGAAAAGATAATTAATTAATCTGTTCTGGATAAATTGATGGATTAGCTTCTAAATAATACTACTATTCTAATAACTAGGATGGATAAAATTTTTGACAAAGAGTATCAAAATGAATAAACCAAGAACGGTCAAATGTCCTAAGGAAAACATATTAAACCAGGCTGTTCGATAATCTACATAGTTACATCCATTTGGTTCATAAGGTATTGAAAAAGAAACTTTGGTCAAAATAGATGGGGCACCGAATTCTCAAGCGGTTTTGACTGTCTTTATTTTACAAGTTGAATAAGAAATTCAATCTGCATTTTTGGGATCTTTATGAAGGACTATTTCTACGCTATTAGTATTAACTGGAATTAACTCATAAAATTGATAATTTTTTAATGGATTATTCGTAACATATAAGCAATCTGGGAGGAATAATCTTTGAGTAAGGGGTTTTAATTCAACTAAAGAGACTAACTTAGTGTACTAAGTAACTTGGAGATGTTGACGTTGACTTTTGGTAATATAATTGGACTTTTGACTAGACGAACCTAGCTAGGTTGATGACCCAATTGCTAAGTGAGTACCTGGTTAGGTAGATGATGCAGCCACAGCTTGAGAAGATAATAAAGGAAGATATTCAACTAAAACTGAATAAGTATTTGCAATAGAGACTTTGCTCACACCTGTAACTTAAACAGATTGGTTAGTTTTTGCCATGATGTAATCACTAGCCTTTATAATCTTTTTATCTGATATTTTGAATATTCTCACCAAGTGTTTCACTCTTGACTTTGTCACATAAAAATTCTCTTGTTAAGAAATCTGGAATAGAATTGTTTTTTTCTTTGATAAATTCTATTTCAAAATCAAATACAGATAAAATTGCTTGCCATCTTGCAAAAATTTATTTAGAAACAAAATTCTTAACATCTTTTTGTAAAACCTCTTTTGCAGATTTGCAACCAATACGAAATAAAAATCTTCTGTTGAATTAATCATCTTGCAATTTTGTAATACATAAAACTATTGATAAAATTTCTCTTTTAATAGTTGATTAATTCTTTTGTGGTCAAAGCCAGATTCCTGATTGATATCTAACTAAATCTTCTTTACTTGATTCTAGCCAATTTTGCTTAAGGATACCTCCATATCCTATTTCTTAGGCATCTGTTTCTACAATCATAAAAGCATCAAGATGTAGAATTCTTAAGCAAGGAAGTGTTTTGACCTTTTCTTTTAGAGTTTAAACTATATTAGTTTGTTGGTCTATCCAGGGCAAAGGATTCTTTTGAAGTCTTCGGAATAAAGGTTCACATAGTTTTCTAAGATTTGGAAAGAAATTTGAGACCTAATTTAAAGATCTTAAGAATCTCTGCAATTGAATTTTATCTTTTAATTTCATATGAAAATTTGTCAGCAAATTCTATTACTCTTTGGACAGGTTTTATTGTTCCTTGATATATGTCATATCCTAAAAATCTTATCTTTGTTTGACATAATTTCATTTTAGGAGTAGAAACAACAGGACCATTTTTCTTAACTACATACAAGAATGTTTTCAAATGTTTAAAATCTTATTCTATTGCTTTGGAGAATATTAATATCATCTATATATACTATAATAAATTTTGTATAAGGATTAAATATATCATTCATAATGTGTTGAAATTTAGATGGAGCATTTTTTAGTCCAAATGGCATTACACTCCATTTGTAGAGCCCAAATGGAACCGTAAAAGCTATTTTATATCTATCTTCTACTGTAATTTGAACTTGCCAAAATCTACTTTTCACAAATATTGAAAATAATATTACATTATAAAGTCTTTTAACTAAATCTCGTTTATTAGAAATATGATATCTAATCCATTCCAATATTTTATTTAATGGTTCGTAATTGATTACTAATCTTGTTAAAAATTTAGTTTCTAAACAAATTTTTGCAAGATGGCAAGCAATTTTGTTTGTATGTGATATTGAAATAGAATTTATCAAAGGAGAATACAATTCTATTCCAGATTTCTTAAGAAAAGAATTTTCACAGGAGAAAGTCACAAATAAAAACCTGGTTAAAATATTCAAAATGTCAGACAAAAAGATTATGAAGTCTAGTGATTATATCATGACAAAAACTAACCAATCTATTCAAGTTGCAGGTGTGGGCAAAGTCCCTATTGTAAATACTTTTTCAGTTTTAGCTTTATATCCTCATTTATCATTTTCTCAAGCTGTAGTTGGGTCATCTACCCAACTAGTTACCCAATTAGTAGCTGGGTCGTCTACCCAGGCAGGTTTGTCTATTCAAAAGTCCAATTATATTACCAAAAGTTAATATCAACATCTCCAAGTTACTCAGTACGCTAAGTCAGTCTCTTTAGTTCAATTAAAAACCCTTACTCAAAGATTATTCCTCCCAGATTGCCAATATATTATGGATAATCTATTAAACATCGTCAATTTTATGAGTTAACTCTAGTTGATACTGATAGCGTAGAAATAATCCATCATAAAGATCCTAAAAATCCAGATCAAATTTCTTATTCAACCTGTAAAATAAAGAAAGTCAAAACCCCTAGAGAATTTGGTACCCAATCCATCTGGACCAATGTTTCTTTTTCAATACCTTATGAACCAAATGGATAAAACTATGTAGATTATCAAAAAGCCTGGTTTAATCTATTTTTCCTTAGGGCATTTGATCATTCTTGATTTATTCATTTTGATACTCGTCATCAAAAATTTTATGCATCCTGATTTTTAGAATGGCGGTATTATTTTGGAGCTAGTCCAACAATTTATCCCAAACAAATTAATCATTATCCTTTTCTTATTATTAAAAAATGCTGATGTCCCAGACCAACCTTTTATGCTACAAATCAATTTTCATATAGATTTTCAAATTCCCTAGATTTTATCATGGTCCTATACTATTGAGTCCTATTATTCTCATTGTTATTTATCATTAGTCAGAGAATTTATAATCACATGGTGGGATAAGTACGATATTTCAAGATATTTAATTCAAAATATTCAACAATGGCTCAAGACTGGTAAAAAGCCTATTCAATCTTAGCCCAAGCCCAAGGAGAAATCCATCAAGCCCAACACTCCAACAAAGAAAAAAGCCTAAGCCCATGAAAAGTCAACATCTTCAAAAAGTTTCAAAAAGAAGAAGTCAAAAAGTGAACAACTAAAGCAATTAATGGCCCTTATTCAACAGATTTCGGATAGCTCATTCGATAATATTCTAGATAATCCAGAAGAAGATTCGTTTGGGGGACCATTTTTCCAAGACCCTTATGATCTGTAAGCAATAAAGTCAAAAATATCCAACTCATTTTCTAGAAAGATGTGGAAAAGTATGGAGCAAATTTATCACAAGTCATGTGAAGAAAATTCCAGCCACCCACGTTTCCTTGAAGTTTGTCCAACATTATCAAGAACAGTAGAAAATCAATATAATTAAACCAATTTGTCAAAAGCTATAATCAATATATTTCATATGTGCCATACCCATATGTATGATAGTCAAAGATATTTGTAAGAATGTAATGATGTTAGTGGATTTCAAATGTTTTGAAGTCTATCACTAGACCTATATAAGAAGTTTTTTAATCAAAGAGAAGGGATAGGCTGGCATCAGCTAGAAAGAGTGAGCCTTTGCCATCAAAGTTCTCTTGTAATCTTTTCAAAGAAAGTTTTCAATAAAGTATGTTTTACTCATCTCTTATTTTCCACATTTCTAACTTATTATTTAAGTCATACGCTTTGTTTAAATACTTTTATAATTATTACTTTCCAATATTTCTTGTATTGTTTCATGCATATTTCTTGTATTGTTTCATGCTTTTGGACGATCCTATTTCTCAGTTGGTATTAGAGCTAGATTCAATAGGTTTCACATATTAAACTCTTCGGTCAATGATAGAGAAAAGTGAATTAAGAACAAATATTAGAATACATAGAATTGAATATAAAACAATATAAAATTGTCTCATAAGAAATTGGTATAACATATCACATGAGGATAAATTAGAGTACATATCTCAACTAAATTATCTTAAGGACCATCTTTTGGACTTGGAAACACACTATTGGATGCTTTGTGAAATAGGTAGAATTTAGAGAAATTCTAATTATAGATATCATTCTAGAATTATTAGTAAAAGAAAATATTAGTAGACAAGAATTAAGGGATAGGGATAGGTAGCAGTAAGAGCTTTGCATAAGATGGTAAGCCAGGTCTTCTCGTCAGCTAATAGAGAGTATGAGACGGTCAGGAAACCTTAGGTGTTCCCATGGCCTTTCCTATCCTAAGAAGATCGTTTGCTAAAATTTGAAGTTATTAATAATTGGAAAAATAGCATCTACAGTTAGAAGATATCTAAATTCTAGAAAAACGTCCAAGGTAATTAGTTCAAGAGAAATAATGGCAAAAATTACTAATGTTAAACAAAGTTTAAACAAAAAGACATTACGCAATATTTCACTCGATTCTATTTATGAAATAGGATCTTTTGATTTTAAAACTATTTATTCAATAAAGGAATATGAAGAAACTTTAACATTGAAAAATGAATATGAAAAAATAAGATTACTTAGTCAACTAGCTATAGAAAATTATAAGCAAAAAGGATTTAATTATATACATTTTAGATTAATACAAATAACTATAAAACCATTATAAAAAAATAGGAATAGATTCTCCAGTATTAATGTTATTAAGGGATAAACATTATTAAAATTTCAAGATTCTTTACTAGGAGTAGCACAATCAAATCTTTGTAATGGTGTTATTTATTTCAATTGTGCTTTAAATTTTCAAGTTAGTCTGCATGATCCAACAATATTAGAAACATTAGTTTTAAATATTCATTTATCATAATCAGTTTTTACACATAATAAGCAATGATATTTGTTACTTTATAGAATGTATTTTAAACAAACTAGTTCAGAATTCAATCATAGATGTAGATTACAAGATAGTAGACGAGTTACGACAATATTAACAATGAGAACAGAAGAAAAATACTCCAATATTAACTTATACACCAAAATTACTAAAATGGAATGAAATTACTATACCGGAAGTTTGGCAAATAGATAATCCATTACCACCTAGGAATATAGCACAAAAAGAAATAGTACAAATTAGCCAAAATCCAAAAGGAAAAATTTTATTAAGATTCAATTCTTTAAGAATAGGAGAAACTTCATCAACTTATTCCGATATTAAGTTTGCTAAGAGTTCATTTTCATTAGCAGAAACTAGTAGTTTTAATTATGGAAGTATTCAAGCAAGTGAAATAAATAATAACCCTCCTTATATAGTTAATTGTGCAACACCTATAACAGAACAAGTTAATCAATCACCTCCAATGTCACCTACACAATCAGATTTTCAAACTATTAATACTAGTCAAAAACAAGACCATGAAATTAAGAAAGGATAATTAAGAAATGATTTTTTACAAGAAAAACATAATCTTAAAAGAAAATGGTATTTTAGTATATTTACTAAACAAACAACTGAAGAAATTAGAGAAGAATGGTACAGTGAGATGAAAAGAATAAAAGTTAACAGTCCTTTCTTTACATGGTTTCATACGTATGCATCAAGACATAATATACAATTACCTTATAAAAGTCAACATATTAATGTTTAAACAAATGAATTCAAAAAGTGGGCAACTACGCAACACGGAATAATTAAATCAATACACCAACCTTTAGAACAAATTAAGATTAAAACAAATGAAAATGGAATTTTAGCAATACCATTAAAAAAGGGATCTAATAAACTAGATAATAGAAATGTAACATTATGAGATATTAAAAAAATTTATGAACAAAATAATTTTCATAATCAATTACTACATACTGTATCTAAACAAGTTACAAGAATAGAGGATCAAATAGATAATATTACATTAAAATAGTCTCCGACATTTCCTCAAGATATATTTCCACCACTATTTAAACCAGTTCAACAAAATAATAAACCAATAAAACTTTCTAAGATAGATTTAATTGATCGTATTAATCAAAAACTTAAAATATTGCCAAGTACTTCCAACAATATTAATCTTATAAATCAAAATCAATAAAGTGATACTCAATCTATTATAACTTCAGAAGATATAAATGAAATTAATAAAATAACTAGAAAAAATAAATCGAAACAAGCTCCTACAAGAACATGTTAGTCAAGAGCTACTCCACCAGATCTAATGTACAAAGAAAGAAAACAATTTATTTCAAAAAGATATGCAGGTGATTCAATTTATGAATGGAATATAGATGGTAAGTCAGAATATGAAATAATTAATACCTTGCAGGAAATGGGAATGGCATCTGCCGCTTATAAAGCTTATAAAACAAGTGATAGTGAAGCTGCTAAATTATTAGTTGCAGGTTTTACAGGATCATTAAAATATTGGTCGGACAATTGCATAGGATTTAATAATCAACAAATAATAGTTAACTATGTAGAAAAGACCCAAGTAGAAGACGAAGATGGATTTGTAACTATTCAAGAAACTCAAAATGCTGTAGAAGTATTAATATGTACTATGTCCATGCATTTTATAGGAAATCATAAAGAGGAATTAGCCAATTCAAAAATAATCTTAACAAATCTTAGATATCCAACTTTAGGAGATTTTAGATGGTATAAGGATGTATTCATAACAAATATATTCAAGAGACAAGACTGCAACTCTTCTTTTTAGAAAGAGAGATTTATTGCAGGACTACCAAAATTCTTTTTCAAAAAAATAGTCAATAAATTAACAAAAGTAACAGGAGAAAATTCAATTCTTTGGGTTACTGTAACATATGGTCAATTGTTTGCTTTTATTAAAAAGGAAGGAATAGCAATTTGTTAAGAACAAAAAGAAAAAGAAAAATAGAAAGATTTAGTAAAATGATAGGATCAATCAATGAACAATATGGATATAAAAATCTTAAGCCACCATCCTATTCTAAGAAGAATTGTTCAAAGTCTAGAAAGCACTTGAAATGTTGGAATTGTAGGCAACCTGGTCACACATCAAAACAATGTAAAAAGAAAAATAAAATCAATAAACTTTTAAATGACCATGATGACCTAAGAGATAAAATTAATAAATTATTATTTAGTGAATAATCTAGTCAAGATTATAGTATTAGTGATGATGATAATGATATTCAAGAAATTTAAGACACTGATAGTACATCATAAATCAGTAAATCTTCAAGTTGTAAAAAAGGAATATGTAACTGTAAATAAGTTAATGTTATCACTAAAAATACTGATAAAAAATTTTTATTGGATATTATTGATAAAATTGAAGATCCGAATATAAAAAGAGAATATTTAATAAGATTGAAAGAAATCTTAGAATAAGAAAGTGGTATTAAGTCACTAGAAATATTTAGTTTAAATAAGATATGGGATAAACATCCATTACAAACTTTATTCAAACAAGTTACTACAGGAGAATTACAACAAGAAATTAGAAATTTAAAGGAACAAAGAAAAGAAATTCAAAATCAACAATTGGAACAACTCCAAACTCAAACTAGATTAACAATACTTGAATCTAAGAATAAAGATGAAAATTTAGTTTCTAGTTTAAAAATAAAAATAGATTATGTACAAATTATAGACAAGGTTAATTATCAAAAATGGTACATAGGAATATTATTAGATATAGATAATTATTTACAAATAGAAACAATTGCTTTAGTTGACTTAGGAGCAGACCAAATTTGTCTTAGAGAAGGTCTTATTCCAACACATTACTATAAGAAAACGTATGAACACTACATGGTGCAAATAGTATGTCATTAGAAGTCAAGTACAAGCTAGTTATCAAAAGCCAAAATATGTAATCAAGGATATTACTTCAAAATATTATCCTAGGTGCTCCATTCTTAACACAAATATATCCATTTAAAGTTGATAATAAAGGAATTCATACTAAAATTATGGGAATAAATATAAGCTTTCAATTCTTATCACCAATAGGCCCTAAAGATATTCATTTACTTCAACAAAACACAATTAATAAACAAATTAATTTAATAAACAATAAAAAACTCCATATTAGTTATTTACAAAATGAAATTAAATATACGAGAATTGAAGAACAATTGCAAAATCCTAATATAAAGGAAGAAATAGTAGAAATTGAAGATAAATTTAGAGAAGAAGTATGTTCATATTTGCCTAATCAATTTTGAGATAGGAAAAAAGATATATTTACATTATCATATATCAAAGAATTCAATGAAAAACAAATTTCAACAAAGGCTAGACCAATTCAAATTAATCAAGAATTATTACAATATTGTCGAGAAGAAATATAAGATTTATTAAAAAAGAAATTAATAAGAGAATCAAAATCACCTTAGAGTTATGCAGCATTTTATGTTAATAAAAAAGTTGAATTAAAAAGAGGAGTTCCAAGATCAGTAATCAATTACAAACTATTAAATAAAATATTACAATGGATTAGATATCCTACTCCTAATAAATGAGATTTAGTCAAAAGACTTTATGATTGCAATATTATTTCAAAATTTGATATGAAAAGTGAATTTCGACAAGTTTAAATTGCAGAATAAGATAGATATAAAATAGCTTTTACTGTTCCATTTGGACATTACGAATAGAATGTAATACCATTTGGACTAAAAATTGCTCCATCTGAATTTTAACACATTATGAATAATATATTCAACCCTTATACAAAATTTTTTATAGTATATATAGATGATATATTAATATTCTGTAAAGTAATAGAACAATATTTTAAACATTTGAAAACATTCTTTTATGTCGTAAAGAAGAATGGTCTAGTTATTTCTGCTCCCAAAATGAAATTATTTCGAACAAAGATAAGATTTTTAGGATATGACATATATCAAGAAATAATAAAACCTATCCAAACGGCAATAGAATTTACTGATAAATTACCACATGAAATTAAAGATAAAAATCAATTGTAGAGGTTCTTAAGATCTTCAAATTATGTCCCAGATCTCTTTCTAAATCTTAGATAACTATGTAAACCTTTACTCCAAAGACTTCAAAAGAATCCTTTAACCCGGACGGACCAACATACTAAAATAGTCAAAATTCTAAAAGAAAATGTCAAAACACTTCCTTGTTTAGGAATTCCACATCCTGATGCATTTATGATTGTATAAACAAATGCCTTAGAAATTGCATATGGAAGGATCATTAAGCAAAAACTATCAGAATCAAGTAACGAAGATTTAGTTAGATTTTATTCAGGATTATGGCTCGGACCATAAAAAAATTACTCAACCACTAAAAAAGAAATTTTATCAATTGTTTTATGTATTACAAAATTTCAATATGACTTATTCCAAAAATGATTTTTACTTCGTATTGAATTCAAATCTACAAAAGGAGGTTTTACAAAAAGATGTTAAAAATTTAGTTTCTAAACAAATTTTTGCAAAATGGCAAGCAATTTTATCTGTATTTGATTTTGAAATAGAATTTATCAAAGGAGAAAACAATTATATTCTAGATTTCTTAACAAGAGAATTTTTACAGTACAAAGTCAAGAGTGAGACACTTGGTGAGAATATTCAAAATGTCAGACAAAATGATTATGAAGGCTAGTGATTACATCATAGAAAAAAACTAACCAATCTATTCAAGTTGCAGGTGTGGGCAAAGTCTTCATTGCAAACACTTATTCAGTTTTAGCTGAATATCCTCCTTTATCATTTTCTCAAACTATAGCTGGGTTATCTACCCAACCAGGTACTCAATTAGCAACTGGATCATCTACCCAGGTAAGTTCATCTATTCAAAAGTCTAATTATATTAACCAAAGTCAACGTCAACATCTCCAAGTTACACTGTACACTAAGATAGTCCCTTTAGTTGAATTAAAAACCCTTACTCAAAGATTATTCCTTCCAAATTGCTAATATATTATGGATAATCCATTAAAAAGTAATCAATTTTATAAGTTAATTATAGTTGAAACTGATAGCATAGAAATAGTTCATCATAAAGATACCAAAAATATATATCAAATTTCTCATTCAACTTATAAAATAAAGAAATTCAAAACCCTAAAGAATTTGGTACCCAATCCATCGAGACCAATGCTTCTTTTTCAATACCTTATGAACCAAATGGATAGAACTATGCAAATTATCGAAAAGCCTGGTTTAATATATTTTTCCTTAGGACATTTGATCATTCTTGGTTTATATATTTTGATACTATGTGTGAAAATTTTATCCATCTTGGTTCCTAGGATGGTGGTATTATTTAGGAGCCAATCCATCAATTTATCCAGAACAAATTAATCAATTATCCTCTCCTTATTACAAAAAATATGTTAATGTTCCAAACCAACCTTTTTTACAACAAATCAATTTTCATATAGATTAATTTTCAAATTCCCTGGATTTTATCCTGGTCCTATACTATTAAATTCTATTATTCTCATTGTTATTTATGGTTAGTCAGAGAATTTAGAATTAAATAGTAGGATAAATATGATATTTCAAGATGTTCAGTTCAAAATATTCAACAATGGCTCAAAACTGGTTAAAAGCCTATTCAATCTTAGCCCAAGCCGAAAGAGAAATCCATCAAGCCAATACTCCAGCGAAGATAGAAGCCCAAGTCCCTGAGAAGTCAACATCTTCAAAAAGTTTCAAAAAGAAGAAGTCAAAAAGTGAACAGCTCAAGTAAATAATGGCACTTATTCAACACATTTTGGATAACCAATCTGACAGTATTCTAGATAATCTAGAAGAAGATCCATTTGGTGGGCCCAATATCCTTATGAGTTTTAAGCAAGAAAGTCAAAAATATCTAACTCATGTTTCTAGAAAGAAGGTGGAAAAGCAAAAAACAAGTTTATCATGTCATGCAAAGACAATTCTAGCCATCCATGTTTCATTGAAGTTGTTCAAGCTTATCAAAAACAGGGAAAAGATGTATAAATTGAGTCAATTTTTCAAAAGTTGTAATCAATATGTTTCATATGTGCTGTAGTCATGTGTATAATAGTCAAAAATATTTGTAAGAATGTAATGATGTTAGTGGATTTCAAAAGTTTTGAAGTCTGTCACTAGGTCTATATAAGAAGTCTTGTAATAAAAAAGAAGGCATAGGCTGTCATTAGCTAGAAAGAGTGAGTCTTGACCCTCAAAGTTCTCTTGTAATCTTTTCAAAGAAAGTATTCAATAAAGTAAGTTTTACTCATCTCTTATTTTCCACATTTCCAACTTGTTATTTAAGTCATACGCTTTGTTTATATACTTTTATAATTATTAGTTTTCAATATTTCTTTTATTGTTTCACGCTTTTAAATGATTCTATTTCTCTAATGACATACCATTTGCACCATGTAGTTTTTCATACGTTTTCTCATAATATTGTGTTGGAATAAGACCTTGTCTAAGACAATTTTAGCTGTTCCTGAGTGAACTAAAGCAATTGTTTCTATTTGTAAATAATTATCTATATGTAATAATATTCCTATGTACCAATTTTTATAATTAGTCTTGTCTATAATTTGTACATAATTTATTTCTATTTTTGAACTAGAAGCTAAAATTTAACCTTTATTCTTCGGTTCAGGTATTGTTATCCTAGTTTGAGTTTGGAGTTGCTCTAATTGTTGATTTTGAATTTCTTTCTTGATTTCTTTTATCTATTCCTTTAAATTTCTAATTTCCAATTGTAATTGTCCTATAGTAACATGTTTGAATAAGCTTTGTGATGGATATTTATCCAATATCTTATTTAAACTAAATGTTTCTTGAGTCCTAATACTACTATCTTGTTCTAAGATTTCTTTTAGTCGTATTAGATATTCTCTTTTTATCAGATCTTCAATTTTATCAATAATATCCAATAAAAATTGTTTATCATTTTTATTAGTAATAATATTAACTTGTTTATAGTTGCATATTCCTTTTGTACAACTTGAAGATTTACTGATTTCTGATGTACTATCAGTATCTTGAATTTCTTGAATATCATTATCATCATCACTAATACTATATTATTGACTAGATTATTCACTAAATAATAATTTATTAATATCTCTTAATTCATCTTGGTCATTTAAAAGTTCATTGACTTTATTTTTCTTTTTATATTATTTTGATGTATGACCGGGTTGCCTACAATTCCAACATATTAAGTGCTTTTTAGACTTTGAATAATTCTACTTTGGTTTGTACTTTTTCTTATTCTTCTTATAATATTGATTATCAATTTCGCTTTTTTATTTGTAAAGATTTTTTGATGTATTCTTTTTATATTTTGTAGAATAGGATGGTGGCTTGAGATTTTCATATCTATATTGTTGACAAAATGATCCCATCATTTTAATAAATCTTTCTATTTTTTTTCTTTTTATTTTCTTGACAAATTGCTAAACCTTCTTTTTTGATAAAAGCAAACAATTGACCATATGTTATATTGTCCTAAAGAATTGAACTTTCTCCTGTTATTTCTATTAATTTATTGACTATTGTTTCAAAAAAGAATTTTGATAATCCTGTAATAAATCTCTCTTTCCAGAAAGAAGCGTCACAGTCTTGTCTCTTGAATATATTTGTTATGAATACATCCTTATACCATCTAAAATCTCCTAAAGTTGGACATCTAAGATTTATTAAGATTATTTTTGAACTGACTAATTCCTCTTTAGGATTTCCTATGAAATGCATAGAAATAGTATATATTAGTACTTCTACGGCATTTTGAATTTCTTGAAAAGTTGCAAATCCATCTTCATCTTCTACTTAAGTCTTTTTTAGATGATTAAGTATTATTTATTGATTATTGAATCCTATACAATTACCCTACCAATATTTTAATGATCCTGTAAAACATGTAACTAATAACATAGCATCTTCACTATCACTTGTTTTATAAGCTTTACAAGTGGCAGATGCCATTCCCATTTTCTGTAAGGTATTAGTTATTTCATATTCTGACTTACCATCTATATTCCATTCATAAATTGAGTCGCCTACATAACTATTTGAAATAAATTGTTTTCCTTCTTCATACATCAAATATGGTGGAGTAGGTCTTGGATAATATGTTCTTGCAAGGGTTTTTTTCCATTTATCTTGTCCAGTTATTTTATCAATTTCATCTATATCTCTAATGTTTTAATAGGTTGACTATCACTTTGTTGATTTTGATCTATAATATTAATATTATTGGAAGAACTTGGCAATATTTCATTTGTATCTTCTAATGTTTTTGATTAATCTGATCAATTAAATCTACCTTAGGAAGTTTTATTAGTGTATTTTTTGCTCAACTGGTTTGAATAGTGATTGAGATATATCTTGAGGAAATGTCGCAGAATGTTTTAATTTAATATTATCTATTTGATCCTCTATTCTTGTAACTTGTTCAAATGCAGTATATACTAATTGTTTAAGAAAATTATTTTGTTCATAAATTTTTTTAATATCTCCTAATGTTACATTTTCACTGTCTAGTTTATTATATCCTTTTCTAATGGTGTTGCTAAAATCTATGTTTCATGTGTTTTAATCTTAATTTGTTCTAAAGGTAGGTGTATTGATTGAATTATTCCATGTTGCGTAGTTTTCCACTTTTTGAATTCATTTGTTTGAACATTAATATGTTGACTTTTATAAGGTAACTATATATTATGTCTTGATGCATACATATCAAACCATGTAAAGAACGGAATGTTAACTTTTATTCTTTTCATCTCATTATACAATACTTCTCTAATTTCTTCAGTTTTTTGTTTAGTAAATGTACCAAAATACCATTTTCTTTTAAAATTATGTTTTTCTTGTAAAAAATCATTTTTTAAATATTCTTTATTAATTTCAAAGCCTTTTTTTTAAATAGTATTAATAGTTTGAAAATCTGATTGTGTAAGTGACATTAAAGGTGATTGATTAATTGGTTCTGCTATAGGCATAGCATAATTTACTGTATAAGGAGGGTTATTATTTATTTTACTTGCGTGACTACTTCTTTAATTAAAATAACTAGTTTTTGGTAATGAAAATGAAATCCTAGCAGACTTAATATCATAATAAGTTGACGAAGTTTCTCCTATTCTTAAAGAACTAAATCTTAATAAAATTTTTTCTTGGATTTTGAGTAATTGGTGCTATTTCCTTTTGTGCTATATTCCTAGGTGGTAGTGGATTATCTATTTGCCAAACTTCCGGTATAGTAATTTCATTCCATTTAAGAAATTTTGGTGCATAGGTTGATGCTGCAGTATTTTCCTCCGCTTCCACTGTTAATATTGTCATTTCTCCTCTAGTATCTTATAATCTATATCTAGGATTGAATTTTGAAATAGTTTGTTTAAAATATATTGTATAAAGTAACAAATATCCATGCATATTATGTGTAAAAACTGATTCTTGTAAATGAATAATTAAAACTAATGTATCTAATATTGTTGGATCATGTAGACTAACTTGAAAATTTAGAGCACAATTGAAATAAATAGCACTATTACAAAGATTTGACTGTACTACTCCTAATAAGGAATCTTGAAATTTTAATAATGTTTTATCCCTTAATAACATTAATACTGGAGAATCTATTCCTATTTTTTATAATGGTTTTATAGCTATTTCTATTAATCCAAAGTGCATATAATTAAATCATTTTTGCCTATAATTTTCTATAGCTAATTGACTAAGTAATCTTATTTCTTCAAATTCATTTCGTAGTGTTAAAGTTTCTTCATATTCTTTTATTGAATACGCAATTTTAAATTAAAAAGTTCCTATTTCATATATACTATCGGTGAAACATTAGGTAATGTATTTTTGTTTAACCTTTGTTTAACATTAGTAATTTTGTCATTATTTCTCTTGAACTAATTATCTTGGACGTTTTCTAGATTTAGAATTTAGATATCTTCTGACTGTAGATGCTGTTTTTCAAATTATTAATAACTTCAAATTTTAGCACACAATCTTCTTAGGACAACGAAGGTTAAAGGAACACATAAGGCTTACCAACAGTCTGACGCTCCATTTTGGCTGTTGGGAACACCTGGCTTACCAATGTATGCACAGCTCTCACTGCTACCTATCCCTATCCCTCAATTCTCGTCTACTAAAATTTTCTTTTACTAATAATTCTAGAATGATGTCTATTGTTAGAATATTTCTAAATTCTTCCTCTTTCACAAAGCGTCCAATAGTGTGTTTCTAAGTCCAAAAGATAGTCCTCAAGATAATTTAATTGATATATGTTCTTTAATCTATCCTCATGTGATATGTTATACCAATTTCTTGTAAGATAATTTCTTATTGTTTTATATTCAATTATATGTATTTTCGTATTGTTTTATATTCAATTCTATGTATTCTAATATGTGTTCTTAATTCACTTTTCCCTATCATTGACCTAAGAGTTTTGTGAAGTATGTGGCTTAACTTGTGTAGTGTAGGCAGAAAAGTGGCACAGTCGTGTAGCTGAAGTTGCGTAGGCATGCCAAAATCTGCATCAGATGTTCTATCAGACATGCAAAGTCAAAAAATTGGCGCAGAGGTACAAATCACTTGGTGTAGGATTGCGGAATTGGCACAGCAGCGCAAATCATTTGGCATAGCAACGCAGATTCTGGGTTTGTGAAATTTCTGGGCAGAGAGTTTGCGCCAGTGTGCGAGTAATGTTGTGTAGGAGTGCAAGACTATAGTCAAAATAAGATTTCTTATTACACAAGTAAACGGCCTATAAGCTTTAGACTATAAAAAGGGAACTTGTTTTTTCAGTGTAAAAACAGTTCCGAGAGAGTTGGAAAGAGGGAAAATAAATAAGGTTAGGGTTTAGAGAGATCGGAAACCTTATTGGAGAGGTTAAATTTCTTCTAGTTGTCCATCTAAACACTCTTGTATCTATTTTCTTTTATCATAGTGGGTTGATCATCACCAGCAATTGGATATAGGATCACATATTGTTGTTTAAACCAGTATAAATTCTTGTGTCCTTGTGTTCTTACTTTGCTTTATTTTTTGCATGAGTGTGTGTTTAATCTCCTAGATTAATTTCGTAATAAGCTATTTGTAAGGGTGTGTGCCGCTCTTCTTCACAACAAAATGGTATCAAAGCCTAGTTACGACTGTTTGGGGTCTTTGGTGGCTAGAAGTTCTTAGCACAACAGGCATTCCATAAAAGTCCTGACTCGTAGCTGCGCAGTACGAGAGGTGCTCGAAGAAATTCCTAAGATGGCTGCATCAACTAGCAAGTATGAGATTGAGAAGTTTGATGATAGCAATAACTTTGCTATTTTGAGGATGAAAATGTTGGCCTGGTTGGGCAACCTAGGACTGGATGAGGCACTTAAGGGCGAAAGCAAGATGCCAAAAAGCTACAGCGTTGAAAAGAGGAGTGATATCATGAAAAAGGCCTACAACATGTTAATTCTCTGCTTAAGCGACAAGGTGTTGAGGCAAGTCTCTCGGATGAAAACTATGGCTGAGAAATGGTTAAAGCTTGAAAGCCTTTGTATGACTAAAAATCTATCGAGTAGGTTGTATTTAAAAGCTAAATTATTTACACTCAAAATGTCCGAAGATAAGAACTTGCAAGACCACATTGATGAATTTAATAAACTGTACTTGGATTTAGAAAATATACAAATAGAATATGATGATGAGGATAAAACTTTGGTGCTGTTACATTCTCTTCCAAAGTCATATGAGACGTTTATAGATATTTTGAAGCATGGTAAGGAGACATTGTCGCTTGATGATGTGATTGGTGCATTGAATTCGAAAGATCTCCAAAAGAAGAACGAGTTGCATGAACACTCGGGTGAAGGGCTATATGTTAGAGGCAGAAGTGACAAACATGATTACAAGGGAAAGTCACACTCAAGGTCAAAGCCAAGGGGTAAGAAAGCAATAATGTGCTATCATTGTCATGAGGAGGGGCATATTAGGAGGCTTTGTCCCAAAAGAAACAAGAACAATAAAGGTAAGGAGCAAGAAAAGGGTGATGCTGCCATTGTAGATGATAGATATGAGAGTTCTGACGTGTTAGTAGTGACAACACAAAGTTTAGAGGAACATTGGGTTTTAGACTCCAATTGTATGTTTCATATGACGCCACATAGAAGCTGATTCAAATCTTATGAAAAGATTGATGGTGGACATGTTTTGTTGGGAAACGACAAAGCTTGTGGAGTGATGGCAATTGATACAGTTAGGATTAGAACTCATGGAGGTGTTGAAAAAGTTTTGAATGCTGTGATGCACACTTCTAAATTAAAGAGGAATTTGATTTCACTCAGTATGCTTGATTCCAGTGGTTGTAGTTTCAAAGTGAAGAATGGCACCTTCAAAGTTACTAGTGGTTGTCTAGTTATAATAAAAAATGTGAGAGAAAAAGGTCTTTATATTCTCCTAGGCAACGTTGGAAAAGCAAAGACGATTTTAGAGATAGATGATGAAGCCTACTTATGTGCTAAGAGGCTTGACCATGTGAGTGAAAGAGGGCTTTAAGAATTGCAAAAACAAGACTTGCTGCACGAAGATGATTTGAAGAAAACATAATTTAGTGAGGATTGCGGTTTTGGCAAAGCGAAAAGGGTTAAATTTTCTTCTTCAACTTGCACTAATAATAAGACTCTAAGTTATATCTATGCAGAATTGTGGGGTCCATCTAAGTATGCAACTTTAGGTGGATATAGATACATCATGTCCATTGTTGATGACTACTCAAGGAAGGTGTGGGTATACATCTCGAAGAGTAAGATCGAGGCACTCCAGAAATTTCAAGATTGGAAAAAGATGGTTGAGGTCCAAATGGGAAGAAAGGCTGGGAAACTTAAAACCGATAATGGTTTGGAGTTCTTGAATGAAGAGTTCAACCTATTTTGCAATAATGAGGGAGTGGTGAGGCACGAGACATATTTGGGACACCACCATAAAATAGCTTGGTTGAAAGGATGAACAAAATGCTTCTTGAAAGGGTTAGATGCATGTTGTTAAGTGTTGGAATGCCCAAGAAATTTTATGCAAAAGCATTCAACACAGCAACATATTTAATTAATGGATGTCCATCATCTGAAATTTATTGTAAGGCACTCAAAGAAGTGTGGAAAGGTTCATCTATGAGCTATGATCATTTGGAAGTGTTTGGTTATGGCTTATGCACATATCAAACTAGGCAGATTGGAGCCAAGAGCAAAAAAGTGCATGTTTGTTAGCTATTCAGAATGTGTGATGGGATACAGGTTATGCTGCCAAGATTTGAATGTGTCAAAGTGTTTTACTTGTAAAAATGTAACATTTAGAGAATCAGAGTGGCATTTTGAGGGCTGTAACACAAATATTCAGCTTAGAACTGAAGATGTAGATATAGTCAAGGCTAAGGTAGAACCTAGAACTAGAAAAGCTACAGATGGAGTTGAAGCTGAGGTGGAGCTCCATGATTCATGAAATTCTCAAATGGAAGTGGCAGTTGAAGTAAAGAAACTTGGTGACATAGTAGAAGTCCTTGATGAGTCTGAGAACTTAAGAAATCAACAGCTAACAAGAGGATTTCGCTAGAAGAGTCGAAGTTGCACCTGTGAGGTATGGTTATACTGATCTTATAACTTGTTTATTATCAATGTCGAAGAAGGTTGATGATAATGAGTTTAGAAGTTATAAGAAAGCTATGTGTAATAGAGATACACAGTTGAGGCAGCATAAAAATTGAATTCTTTGCTTGAAAATGGAGTAAGAAATCTTCTATTTTTAGATATTGTTGATGTGCTATTTAAGCCAAACAATATAACAAAAGTTAGAAAATTGAAATCTCAACTAGATAGGTAATTTGAGATGAAAGACTTTGAAAGTGTTAAGAAGTGTTTTGCAATGAAAATCAATAGAGGCACAGATGGAAACCGATTATCATTGTCTCACGATGATTGTATTCAAAAAAAACTTGTAAAAGTTCAACATGGTTGAAGGAAAGAAGGTTCAGACTTCTTTAGTTACACATTCAAGGCTTTTATCATTCTATCTCCTGTAACTGTCAAAGATAAGGAGGAGATGACTAAAATTCTTTATGTAAGGGCTATTAGAGGTTTGATGTACTCCATGGTTTGCAGGCCTAGTTTGGCATGTGCAAGAAGTTTAGTGTGCTAATTTATAGCATATCTAGAAAGTGTTTATTGCAAAGCTGTCACATGTTGTAGATACCTCGAAGGTGTATGAATAACTAAGGAAGACAATGATGTAACTGAAGTTCTCAAGAAAGCATTATGGGTGTAAAACCTATAGGTGATATAAGTTGTGAACATGTCAACGTCAAACTATATCTCATCAATGGTATTGTTGATGGAGTTGCTTGGTCAATATTTAAAGTTCATATTGACATGAATTTAACTGGTATGGTCTCCAAGTAGTTACATGTGTCAAGTTCAATTCTTATTTTGACTTGATACATGTCATGTTTTGGACAACAAAGCTTGAAGATAGACATGGTTGTAAGTTGGAATTTATTATCGTGGTTTGTAGTATGAAAACACAAGCTTGATCCAAGGTGGAGATTTGTAAAGTCTATGGCTCAACTTGTGTAGTATAGGTAGAAAAGTGGCACAGGCATACCAAAATCGGCATCAGATGCAGTATCAGACATGTGATGATAGAAAGTTGACGCAGCAACAGAAATCACTTCGCGCAGAATCGCAGAATTGGTGTAGCAGCATGAATCATTTGGCACAACGGTGCGGATTCTGGATTTGCGGTTTTTCTAGGCAGAAAGTTCATGCAAGTGCGTGAGTAATGTTATGCAGGAGTTTAGGACTGTTTCCTAGTCAAAATAGGATTTCTTGTTACACAAGTAAATGATCTATAGGTCTTGGACTACAAAAAAGAGCCTATTTTTTAAGTATAAAAATAGTTATGAGAGAGCTAAAAATAGAGAGAAAATAAAGAGGGTTAAGGTTTAGAGAGATTTGAAGCTTTCTTGGAGTGTGAGAGGCTAAATTTCTTCTAGTTATCCCTGTAAACTCTCTTGTATCTCTTTGTTTTTACAATAGTGGATTAATCATCACCAGCAGCTGGATGTAGGATTACATATGGTGGTCTGAACTAGTATAAATTCTTGTGTCTTTGTGTTCTTACTTTGCTTTGTTTTTTGCTTGAGTGTGTGTTTAATCTGATAGATTAATTTCATAATAAGCTACTTGTGAGAGCGTGTGCCGCTCTTCTTCACAACAAATTTAATATATGAAACTTATTGAATCTAGCTCTGATACCAATTGAGAAAACAAGATCGTTTAAAAGCATGAAACAATACAAGAAATATTGAAAAGTAATAATTATAAAAGTATATAAACAAAGCATATGACTCAAATAACAAGTTGAAAATGTGGAAAATAAGAGATGAGTAAAACTTACTTTATTGAAAACTTTTTTTGAAAAGTTTATAAGAGAACTTTGAAGGCAAAGACTCACTCTTTCTGGCTGATGTCAGCCTATGCCTTCTCTTTGATTACAAGACTTCTTATATAGACCTAGTGACGGATTTCACAACTTTTGAAATCCACTAGCATCATTACATTTTTATAAATATCTTTGACTATCATACACATGACTATAGCACATATGAAACATATTGATTACGACTTTTGACAAATTGACTCAATTTTATATATCTTTTTAACAGAGTTGTTTATTATTTATTAAATTTATTTATTTATTAATTGTGTTTTGTTGAAGTAAATGAATCTCTTTAGTGTCTATTGGTGATAAGAATTCAAAGCTTATTTTTGTTCCTATAATTTTAGTATGAATTCCTTTATTATCAACTTTAAATGGATATATTTGTGTTAAGAATGGAGTGCCTAGTATAATATTTTGACTAAGATTTTTTACTAATATAAATATTGTTTTAAAGCAATATCCTTGATTACATATTTTGACTTTTGATAACTTGTACTTGACTTCTAGTGACATACTATTTGCACCATGAAGTTTTTTATACTTTTTCTCATAATATTGGGTTAGAATAAGACATTCTCTAAAAAAATTTTGGTTTGCTCCTGAGTCAACTAAAGTAATTATTTCTATTTATATGTAATAATATTCTTATATACCATTTTTTATAATTAATCTTGTCTATAATTTGTACATAATCTGTTTCTATTTTTGAACTAGAAGCTAAATTTTGATCTTTATTCTTAGATTCAAGTATTGTTAACTTTGCTTGAGTTTAGAGTTGTTCTAATTATTGATTTTGAATTTCCTTCTTGATTTCTTTTATTTGCTCCTTTAAATTTCTAATTTCTTGTTGTAATTATCTTGTAATAACTTGTTTGAATAAGCTTTATGATAGATATTTATCCCATATCTTGTTTAAACTAAATGTTCTGGAATCTTAATATTACTTTCTTGCTCTTAGATTTCTTTTAATCTTATTAAATATTCTCTTTTTATATTCGGATCTTCAATTTTATCATTAATATCCAATAAAAATTGTTTATCAGTATTTTTAGTAATAACATTAACTTGTTTATAGTAACATATTCTTTCTGTACAACTTGAAGATTTACTGATTTCTGATGTACTATCAGCATCTTGAATTTCTTGAATATCATTATCATCATCACTAATACTATATTATTGACTAGATTGTTCACTAAATAATAATTTATTAATTTTATCTCTTAGTTCATCTTGGTCATTTAAAGTTCATTGATTTTATTTTTCTTTTTACATTGTTTTGATGTATGATCGGGTTGCCTACAATTCCAACTTATTAAGTGCTTTTTAAATTTTGAATAATTCTTCTTAGGTTTATAATTTTTTTTATTCTTCTTATAATATTGATTATCGAATTGACTTTTATATTTGTAAATATTTTTGGATTTATTATCTTTTTATATTTTTTAGAACAGAAAGGTGGCTTAAGATTTTTATATCCATATTGTTCACAAAATGATCCCATTGTTTTACTAAATCTTTCTATTTTTGTTTTTTCTTTTTGGTCTTGACAAATTGCTAATCCTTCCTTTTTAATAAAAGCAAACAATTGATAATATGTTATACTATCCCAAGGAATTGAGTTTCCTCCTATTATTTCTATTAATTTATTGACTATTTTTTCATAAAAGAATTTTGATAATCCCGTAATAAATGTCTCTTTCCAGAAAGAAGCATTGAGTCTTATTTCTTAAATATATTTGTTATGAATACGTCCTTTTACCATCTAAAATATCCTTAAGTTGGACATCTAAGATTTGTGAATATTATTTTTGAACTGGCTAATTCCTCTTTAGGATTTCCTATGAAATGCATGGAAATAGTATATATTATTACTTCTACAACATTTTGAGTTTCTTGAATTGTTACAAATCCATCTTCATCACTCCAGAAACATTTAGTTTAAATAATATGTGGGATAAATACAAAGCTTTTTCAAACAAATTACTACAGGAGAATGACAACAAGAAATTAGAAATTTAAAGGAACAGATAAAAGAAACCAAGAAAGAAATTCAACATCAACAATTAGAGCAACTCCAAACTCAAACTAGATTAACAATAGTTGAATCTAAGAATAAAGATCAAAATAAAGATCAAGCAATTTTATCTATATTTGATTTTGAAATAGAATTTATCAAAGGAGAAAATAATTCTATTCTAGATTTCTTAACAAGAGAATTTTTATATGACAAAGTCTAAAGTGAAACATTGGTGAGAATATTCAAAATATCAAACAAAAAGATTATGAAGGCTAGTGATTACATCATGGCAAAAACTAACCAATCTATTTAAGTTGCAGGTGTGGGCAAAGTCTCCATTGCAAACACTTATTCAGTTTTAGCTGAATATCCTCCTTTATAATTTTCTCAAGCTGTAGCTAGGTCATCTGCCCAACCAGGTACTCAATTAGCAACTAGGTCCTCTACCGAGGTAGGTTCGTGTATTCAAAAGTCCAATTATATTACCAAAAGTCAACATTAACATCTCCAAGTTACTCAGTACACTAAGTCAGTCTCTTTAGTTGAATTAAAAACCCTTACTCAAAGATTATTCCTTCCAGATTGCCAATAATTACGGATAATCTATTAAAAATTCGTCAATTTTATGATTTAATTCTAGTTGATACTGGTAGCGTCAAAATAGTCCATCATAAACAGACCAAAAATCCATATCAAATTTCTTATTCAACCTGTAAAATAAAGAAGGTCAAAACCCCTAGAGAATTTGGTACTCAATCCATTTGGACCAATGTTTCTTTTTCAATTCCTTATGAACCAAATTTTTATAATTATGTAGATTATCAAAAAGCCTGGTTTAAAATGTTTTATCTTAGAAAATTTGATCATTCTTAGTTCATCCATTTTGATACTAGGTGTCAAAAGTTTTATCCATCTTGGTTCCTAGAATGGTGGTATTATTTAGGAGCCAATCCATCAATTTATCCAAAACAGACTAATCAATTATATATCCTTTCATGATTACAAAAAACATGCTGATGTCCCAAACCAACCTTTAATCCAACAGATCAATTTCCAAAATGCTAGTCTTACAACATTGAGTCATATTATACTCATTGTTATTTATCATTAGTCAGAGAATTTATAATTAAATGGTGGAACAAGTATGATATTTCAAGATGTTTTACTATAAAATATTCAACAATGGCTCAAAATTGGTAAAAAGCCTATTCAATCTCAGCCTAAGCCCAATCAAAGATAGAAGCCCATGACAAGTCAACATCCTCAAAGGCTCGAAAAAGAAGAAGTAAAAAAGTGAACAACTCAAGCAATTAATGGCACTTATTCAACAGATTTCGGACAGTTTATCCAAAAGTACTCTAGATAATCAAGAAGAAGATCCATTTGGTGGACCATTTTTCCAAGATCCTTATGATATGTAAGCAATAACATCAAAAATATCCAACTCATGTTGCTAGAAAGGTGGTGGAAGAGCAAAAAGCAAGTTTATCATGTCATGTGAAGACAATTCTAGCCATCCACGTTTTATTGAAATCGTTCAGGCTTATCAAAAATAGTAAAAGATATATATAATTGAGTCAATTTGTCAAAAGTTATAATCAATTTGTTTCATATGTGTTGTAGTCATGTGTATGATAGTCAAAGATATTTGTAAGAATGTAATGATGTTAGTGGATTTTAGAAGTTTTGAAGTCCGTCACTAGGTCTATAAAAGAAGTCTTGTAATCAAAGAGAAGGCATAGGCTAGCATCGACTAGAAAGATGGAGTCTTTGCCTTCAAAGTTCTCTTGTAATCTTTTCAAAGAAAGTTTTCAATAAAGTAAGTTTTACCCATGTCTTATTTTCCACGTTTCCAACTTCTTATTTAAGTCATACACTTTGTTTATATACTTTTATAATTATTACTTTTCAATATTTCTTGTATTGTTTCATGCCTTTAAATGATCCTGTTTCTTAATTGGTATTAGAGCCAGATTCAATAGGTTTCACATATTAAACGTCAATGACAGAGAAAAGTGAATTAAGAACACATTAGAATTCATAGAATTGAATATAAAACAACACAAAATTATCTCACAAGAAATTGGTATAACATAGCACATGAGGATAAATTAGAGTATATATCTCAATTACAATTATCTTAAGGACCATCTTTTGAACTTAGAAACACACTATTGGACACTTTGTGCAAGATGTAGAATTTAGAGAAATATCTAATTATAGATATCATTCTAGAATTATTAATAAAACAAAATTTTAGTAGACAAGAATTTGAGGGATAGGGAGAGTTAGCAGTGAAAGCTGTGCATACGTTGGTAAGTCAGGTATTCCCCGCAACTAAGAGAGAGCATGAGACCATTGGTAAGCCTTTGGTGTTCCCGTAGCCTTTCCTAGCCTAAGAAGATTGTGTGCTAAAATTTGAAGTTGTTAATAATTCAAAAAATAGCATTTATAATTAGAAGATATCTAAGTTTTAAATCTAGCAAAACGAGGTAATTAGTTCAAGAGTAAGAATGACCAAAATTACTAATGTTAAACAAAGTTTAAACAAAAATACATTACCCAATGTTTCACTTGATAGTATATAAGAAATAAGAACTTTTGATTTTAAAACTGCTTATTCAATAAAAAAACATGAAGAAGCTTTAACTTTACAAATTCATTTTGCAGAAATAAGATTATTTAGTCAATTAGCTATAGAAAATTATAAGCAAAAATAATTTAATTATATACATTTTGGATTAATACAAATAGCTGTAAAATCATTATAAAAAATAGGAATAGATTCTCCAATATTAATGTCATTAAGAGATAAAACATTATTAAAATTTCAAAATTCCTCATGAAGAGTAGTACAATCAAATCTTTGTAATGGTGCTATTTATTTCAATTGTGCTTCAAATTTTCAAGGTAGTCTGCATAATCCAACAATGTTAGATACATTAGTTTTATATATTCATTTATCAGAATCAGTTTTTACACATAATAGGCATGAATATTTGTTACTTTATATAATATATTTTAAAAAAACTAGTTCAAAACTTTATCCTAGATGTAGATTACAAGACACTAGAGGAGAAATGACAATATTAATAGTGGAAACAGAAGAAAACACTCTAACATCAATCTGTACACCAAAATCACTTAAATGGAATAAAATTACTATACCGAAACTTTGGCAAATAGATAATTCATTACCAAATAGGAATATAGTACAAAGAAAATAGCATAAATTACTCAAAATCTAGAAGGAAAAATTTTATTAAGATTCAATTCTCTAAGAATAGGTGAAACTTTATCAACTTATTCTGATATTAAATCTGCTAGGAGTTCGTTTTCATTACCAAAAACTAGTGGTTTTAATTATAGAAGTACTCAAGCAAGTGCAATGAATAATAACCCTCCTTATATAGTAAATTATGCTACGCCTATAGTAGAACCAATTAATCAATCACCTCCAATGTCACCTACACAATCAGATTTTCAAACTATTAATACAATTCGAAAAGAAGACTTTGAAATTAATAAAGAATATTTAAGAAATCATTTTTACAAGAAAAACATAATTTTAAAAGAAATTGGAATTTTAGTACATTTACTAAACAAAAAACTGAAGAAATTAGAGAAGAATGGTATAATGAGATGAAAAGAGTAAAAGTTAACATTCCTTTCTTTACATGATTTGATACATATGCATCAAGACATAATATAAAATTACCTTATAAAAGTCAACATATTAATGTTCAAGCAAATGAATTAAAAAAATGGGAAACTATGCAACATGGAGTAATTCAATCAATACACCCACCTTTAGAACAAATTAAGATTAAAACAAATGAAACAAAGATTTTAGCAACACCATTCAAAAAGGGATCTAATAAACCAGATAATGAAAATGCAACATTATGAGATATTAAGAAAATTTATGAACAAAATAATTTTCATAATCAATTACTACATACTGTATATAAACAAGTTACAATAATAAAGGATCAATCGATAATATTATTAAATTAAAACAGTCTACGATATTTCCTCAAGATATTTCACCACCACTATTTAAACCAGTTCAACAAAATAATACACCAATAAACCTTCCTAAAATAGACTTAACTGATCAGATTAATCAAACACTTAAAATATTGCTAAGTACTTTCAACAATATTAATATTATAGATTAAAATTAACAAAGTGATACTCAATCTATTACAAAATCAAAAGGTATAGATGAAATTAATGAAATAACTAGAAAAGATAAATAGAAATAAGCTCCTACAAGAACATATTATCTCAGATCTACTCCACTAGATCTAATGTAGGAAGAAAGAATAACAAATTGTTTCAAATAGACAAGCAAGTGATTCAATAGAATTGTTTTCTTGTTTGATAAATTCTATTTCAAAATCTGAAAGCCATTCCCATTTCCTATAAGCTAGAAATCAAATATAATAAACAGGTTTTAATTCCATTTAATATAATAAATTTTGTTCATTATATATCTTGAAGAAGCAAGAAGTGACAGTAGATCTTATTATACGGTCCATTGGAGATTCTTAGACATAAAAAAGAAAAAATAATAAAAAGATATCTTTAAAAATCTTTTCAAGTAGTGCATGTACAAATTTTTAACTCCAAAAGTCAAAGAGATTTTTCAATGCATAAGCTTTTTTTCGCTAATTAAATTTCAATTTTATTGATATGCTAATTACGTCATAATTTTTGTGAAATGGCCAGAAATGGTTCTTTCTTAGATGAATTAAGAAAATTTTTGTCCTTAGAAATTTTCTTGCCCTTAGAAATTTTCTTTGTGGGTTGCTTCTTAATATCTCCTTCCATCATGAACGTAAGAGAAATAGAAACTTGGTTTTACATTTGCCACTATTAAATTGACTAGATTTCCAATTACTTTTGCACATTCTAAAATGTTAAAAGATATCAAGGCTTCAAGATTATTAGAATAAAATATCTCCTCTTTGTAAATTGTACTGTCGGAATAAAAATGGGCATTTCGTGACTCGTGTGAGGCCTGAATGATGTAACCGCTGGGCCTGACCGATTGTACTTTCTTTCTCTCTGTATTAGTAAAATAAATATTCCACTAATTATGATTCATGATCTCTTAGTAGCACAATAAAGGGTGCTTATACAAATAGCATAGGCTAAAAAATATAATTCTTTAATGTTCCTCTAATTAAAATAATTATATTACAATTTGAATATAAAAGTTTCGGAAAAAGAGTCGGATGCGATATTTTGCATAATGGGTATGTTTGGTGTTAATTTAGCATAGTATTTATTAATACAAAGTGTAACTCTTAGATGCATCAACATTGTATTAAATTATGTTGAGTTAATCCATGACATTAGCATTACATTGTATAATAAAATTATCCCTATAAAATTCTATATATCCAACAATGCCTTTTAATTTTTAAAATTTTAAAAATAAATAAAGATGTATTTAATAGATAAATTATAAAATTAAATTTATTTTCTAAAAATAAAGAAGTGATGAAGGGAGTCATCGCCCCCACTAGGTGACATTAGAGGTTCACTGTTCCCGTTGGACCAATTGGCACCTAGCATACCACTATAAACTCGAATTGTCTAATAGGCCCAACGGGGGCATTGGACCCCAAATAATTTTTTCAATAATTAGTAATTATTTGATAAATTACTAAATAACTAATTTTATAAATAAACTAAAAATATATTTATACTTTGTATATCTTTTTTTAAAAAAATGTTACTTTTTTGTACAAATTAATATAATACATGAGTACACCAAACACTATATAATTTTGACATAACATTATTTTCAGTTCAATACTATATAATACAATACTATACTATATTATACTATACTATACAATGTCGCGTACCAAACATACCCAACAGTCGCAACAAAAAGTTATATTTACAATGAAAAATAATAAAAAAGACACAAAATTCACCTTAGTTTGACTTAAACTTCTATAAGTTAATAGCAAAATAATAATAATAATAAATAACTCTAATAATAAAAAAATACAATACAATTAATCTAAGATACAATATTTATATTTGTGGCACTAACAATTTAGGTCAGAGTATTTAAAGATATTATGATAGGGTAAAGATTAAAGCGTATATAATCGATATATTCTTTATTATAATATGATCAGACGGTTTGTTTAATGCAATAAATGTTAAAATGTGGTTGACAATTTATCTAACCACATTTGAAATCAATATCCAAAAAATAATACTTTCCTTTGTAATTTTCCACACTGGAAAACACTTAATTATATGATTTGAATATCTTAATTATATAATTTGAATATCTATTGTAGGAGGCAGGAAACTCATCAATTAAATTTTTTTTTTTTTCGTTTCCTTTCTCAAAGGGAGGCCAAAGGAGCAAGGTATATGGATTCTAAATGATTTGAAGTCACATGGCACAAATAATATTGGCACAATTACGTCCAATTAGGATTTAATTGTCATTATCATGTAAGCACTGATGTTAAATCATGAAATAAATAAACGGAAGTTAAAAGATCTAACCTCCACCACCGCTATCATATTCTGATAAAGTGCCCAAAACAATTCAAATGCAATTATTAATTTTTCTAGTACATACAAGCTCAAATCTCATGTAATGATGAAAATCACAAGTTAATCTTGTTAGAGCGGTGCTATTCTTATAAATTCTACATACAAACTCATGTATATAAATTGATATAGGATCAGTGGCGGATCCAGGATTTTATTGAAGAGGAGGCCCCATGCATATATGAATATTTATAAATTATTATAAATCTTGATAATATAAAAAAAAACTTAGATTGAAGATATAATTAACTTTATTTTGTAAAAGGTTTCTCAAATATAATATTTTAATTATATTTACTATTTTTTCGTAATTAACATAAATAAACAAATAATAAAAGGAAAGACTATGAAATATATAGTTTTATTAAACCTTATAAAAGAGTTAGTCATTATTGTTCCTCAGGAATTTTTTGTATTTTTAGTCTTCTAGTAAAAATTCATAGAATCAACTATATAATTTATATCAAACTTAAGAATTAAGGTTAAAAAAAATCTAAAAATCTATTATCAAATAAAATAATAAAAATTAGTTAAATATAATGTAAACCTCCATTGTTGGATGGATGAAAGGTCTGTATAGTTGCTTCCATAGTCTAAAACTAAGAGAGGGTTCTAACATTTAGGGAAAGAAAAAAGAATAGTAAAAACTTGAAATTAGATTTTTTTTTTTTTAATTTCTGAATAAGGGTATTCAAGTAATTATCTATAATAAGGGGGTTCAAAAGACTTTTTTGAAGTGCGCCTACGGCTGTGTAGGTCTGCCTATGTGTGGCATTACTTATTTAGAGGAAAAAATATATGACACTCCCAAGGTTTGTGTTTAGTACAATCGCACTCCCATTGTTTAGAAAGTGACGTTTAACCCTACTTTAACACTTTAGTTAAATAAAACTTAACGATAGAAGGGTATTAAAGTATTTTTGTTGTTGAATGTTAGATAAGAAAATTTCATTACACTTATTTGGTTCAAACCCGTAATCTCTCAGCTAAATTCTAACATATGAATCATCTGGGCAACTCAACAATTAATGATATTAAGTTGCGAAAAATTTATTTAACGTAGCATTGAATATAAATAATGAGATTTATAATTGAAAATATAAAAAAAAAAGTCACAGAGTTAATCACATTTCAAATTAAGAATATACAATGTCAATTAAATTATAGTAAAATTATTAATTTAAAAGTTAAAACTATATTGATGATGATAAATAAATAATTTATAAATTATAACATATGTTTAACTTTTAGATTAATAATTTTTCTATCGTTTATTTATCATCAATAACTTATATTTTTTATTATAAATCTATTTATTATAATTTTAAATTATTTATTTATCACCATCAATATATTTTTAACATTTAAATTAACAATGTTTCTATTACTTATTTATTATCATGAACTTATATTTTTAATTATAAATCTATTTATTATAATTTTAAATTATTTATTATAATCAATATATTTTTAACTTTTAAATTAATAATTTTGCTATTTTTTAATTCACATTGTTTATTTTTAATTTTAAAGTGATTAACTCTATAACATGTTTTTTTTAATTGCAAATTTCATGATTTATATTTCATGTTATGTTAAATAAATTTATTGCAACTCAATATCATTAAATGTCACACTACCTTGGTGGTTCACAAGTTTTTTTTTTTTTTGCCAAGAGGTCACGACTTTGAGCTAGATAAGTGTAATAGAATTTTTTTAATTTGAACATTTAATAGTAAAAAGACTTTAATACCCTTACACTGTTAAGTTTTCTTTAACAGAAGTGTTAAAGTGGGGCTTAAACATTACTTTTTAAAAAATGGGGGTAAGAAATTATTAACCCAAACCTTAGGGTTGTCACATTTTTTTCCCTACTTCCTTATGCACACATCATCATCCTTCATTAAATGGTTGATTTTCTATATTTATTATTCTAATCATCTCATGATACATCAGTTTGTATGCAAGAATTTGTACAAAAAGTTTATAAAATTACTAACATTAATTATTCATCTTGTTAAATCAAAGACCCCAAAAGAATACACTCAACTCTCTCTTCATTCTTATTTTTGTTTCTTAATTGCTGTTTTTCCATCAAGAAGTGATTAATATATGAGTTAGTGAATGGGTAACTCTTTGATGTTTAATGCCACTTTGAAAAAATAACGAATGTGGACGTAATTTGCCTCATTTAATGGGCCGCCTTAATAATCTTTAACGTGCTTTATTCATTTCAAAATTAAATAAAGATTATATAAATACATTTGACATTCTCCTACTTGGGCCATTAAACTTAATTTCATTAATTTCATTGATTATCAAATGAAAATAGTTAATCTCTCTTAAAAGCTTATATTCAAACAAAAGAGCTAAAAACGTGGATTGTCGTAGTAAGTTCTTTAAATCAATACCGCATTTGATCTTTAATAATAAATATTGCATTGCAAATGTAAGGGTATGTCAATTACCTAAAGTGATGAAAAAAAAAAAATTGAGTCCTATATGTTGCACATGTTCCTTATGCAATCTAGGAAGCAAAGATTTTGTTAAGGGCTTTGCAATCATTAGCTTAGTTCTAACGTGCTCAAAAGCAAAATTATTTGCCTTAATGTGTTCTCTAATGGCTAAATATTTACTGTTGATATGTTTATTTTGACTTCCACTTTTGTTGTTCTTAGCCAAAAATATAGCAGCAACAATATCGTGGAAAATCTTTAATGACCTAGAAATAGAGTCAACAACTCCAAGACCTGAAATAAAACTCCTACTGAGCCAAATAGCCTGCGACACAGCTTGATGCAAACTTTGCTTCTGTGTTTGATGATTAGCCTGATGTAAACTTTGTAGAAATAATATAGCTAATAATTGCTTTGCTCTTCTCCAAGAGATAGAACTTCCAGCTAATACAAAGAAAAATCTTGATGTAAACTTTCATGAGTTAATGCAAACAGCAAAATCAGAATCAAAATATCAACACTTCAAGATGTTGTAGGCAAGCATGTAGTCCTTAGTCGTCCCTTGAAGGTATCTCATAGCTTTCTCTGTAACTTTCCATTAACGTTATAATCTAGGATTACTCTGGTATCTACCTAACACCAATTGAACTTTAATCAAATACGGATATATTACATATGATAGGTTGAATTATGTCTTTTATTATTTGTATTGATTAAATTTGAAATTTAATATTCTATACTTTATAATTTATAAGAATAAGGGGAGTGTTGTAAATTACAGTGTATTTTCACCACTAGTGAGACTTGTCAATATTAGGGCTAGACACAAATTTGATTTTGATTAGCCAATAGGTTAGTGCGCATTGATTGGTTAACTGATTGGCAGATTTTGATTGGGTTGAGTTTTGGCAAATTTTGATTTGTTCAATTAGGCAGCATTAGACAGTTTGTGACTTTATAAATACAAATATGGGTGTATTGTACTTTGTAATTTATTTAGCTCGATGTGGGCTTAACTTACAAGCGGCTAATAGAATTACTATGTCTTTCTCTCTCTCAATTGTTTTTTCCATTTTTTAATGGGATAACATCACATAACTCTCCTACCTTTGGCCTTTATTTGACTAATAAAGGTCTTTTTTATATTTTTTCATAAATTTAGCTCCTAAGTTTTAGAAAATACATCACAGACCTCCCTTTTATTAAAACCACCTTTAACTATTTGTAAATATGTTGAACTGAGGGGAATAGCCATTTAGACCTTAAAAATTTAAGAAATAGAAATGTGTTGGGAGGATTTGAACTCAAGACTTAAAAGTTATTGCACTTAACCTCCAAGCCAAATGAAATGCTTAACTACGAATGAACAAAAGCGTATTTAAACTAAAGTGATCTTCTTCTTATAATAAACAAACAAACAGACTCTCACCTCTGGTGGTATGGAGTTGTTTTTGCTTATGTTGGTTTTGCTACCCAAGAGAGTTGTTGTCCACCTCTGACCATCAGTGATTGTCACTGCCCATCCTATTGAGCTTGTTGATTGCTGCTCATCAAAACCCCTCTGACGTCGCCAAAAAAATATGCTAGAAGACATATTCGATCTTTAGAAAACTTGTTGTCTTACTCGTCGAAAAATATTTCTTTTTCATTCTTTCTTCTTGACCAAAATAGCGAAAGCAGATAATAATCAAGGAAACAAAAAGTTTTTTATTCTCCTTTCTTTGTTCTACTAAGGTTTAGAGGAAATCCATTTGGGTATTTTTTTTCTTTTAAGCTTTCAAAATAGCGTATTGTACTCTTTGTAATGCTTTTTTTTTTTTTTTGTTTCTGGGTTTTGTTATATTTGCTTTAATCTCTAGCGAGTCCCTATTCTTATATGCAATTATTTATTTAAAAATTTTAATTTGGCTCTAGTTGAGAACATGGGCTGGTTGGGGTTTTGTAAGTTAAACTTTTGTCCTTTAGATTTGATTGACTTGAAATGTGGAAGCTTTATGCTTTTAGGAGCACTGATGGTGATAGGATATTTTTAAGGGTGGTGTGGGTAGTTAAATTTGTTTTGAGGGGTGATTTCAATTTTTTTATTTTATTTTTAATTGAAATTATTTAATTTAAAAATTTTTTAAAGGGTATTAAAGTAATTGCATAATACTTGGATGAAAAGATGATGTCATCTAAAGGTGATTTTAACGAAAGGGAAGTCTATGATGTATTTTTCAAAACTTAGAGACTAAATTTATAAAAAAATACAAAAGATATTTATTAACAAAATAAAGCTTAAAGATAGGAAAGGTCTGAGATATTATCCCATTTCTTAATTTATTTGTTTCTCCTATTCACCTCTTACGGCTCCTCTGCCTTTACAATTTAATAGGATTTCAATTAGCGCAGTTTCATAGTCATCCATTTTCAATCAAAATCCAACTTCATCTTCTATGGTGCTAGAGGCCAAACTCGAGGAGTTTTATTGTAATTTCTCCAATAAAATATATATATATATATATATATATATATATATATATATAAAAGAGGAAATAGAGACCTAACCGTAAATAAGTGAAACTTGGTGGCTAAGTTGTGTTGCGTGTGACCCATCACAATATAAACCACAAATATTTTCACTTTATCGGTTTCAACCTCCTGGACAAGTTGTTTCAACTTAAGGGGCTGTTTGATACAAGGGATAGGAATTTTGAGGATGGGATTCACATTGCTGGGAAAGTAAAACATGGGAATCTGATATCTGAGAAAGTATGATTACTGTGTTTGGTTTGCTACAGGAATCTCGGTCTAGATTACTATGGGAATCAGATTATTGCGTTTGGTTGTACACAGGAATGTTAATTTTCTTTATTATGTGAGTAACCTTGATAATACAAATTTTGTTACTTTATCAAAAAGACTTAAAATTTTTTTCTTGTTCTAGTATAATTGTAATTTAAATATATATGTATTTAGTTATATACATAAGGATAATAATTTTGAAGATTTTAAAAATTATTTATTATGAATTGCTATAAATAATTTAAAAATATTTTGAATTTATTATAAATCCGTTATAAATTAAATAAATATTTTTTCATAAATTTATTATAAACTACTATAAATAATTTATAAATATATCATAAAATGTATTCATAAATTTATCATAAATTTATTAATAATTTTGCTGTATGCTATATTGGAAAGGTCAGATGCATAAATGTTTTTTCTTTTAAATCACACTTTTATTACAAAGAAATCATTCTTGCACATATACAGAATGTTGTTTTCTATTTTGTTAGATTTGATTTAGTTTTTACGAAATCTTAATTAGGGATTTGAGTTTTCGTCGGATTTGTGAACTTATTCTATGTTTGTAGGGATAAATCTAGTGTTATTATATGATTTTTGTGGTTTGATGTGTATGAAAACTGTGGAACCCGATGGGTTTCGTCGCGAGGTAGACAATGGCAAGTGTCGGATTTATCTCGACTCCACTCGACACTCGACACTTATATGTCGAGTCGTGTCGGATTCACAACCGACACTTAGATGTCTCGAACCATGTATCCGACACTCGACATGTCGGATGAAAGCTTGTGTCGAGCTCAATCGAGTTTTGTCAAGCATATTGTCAGTTTGCTTGTTTTATCTTTTTTTTTTGCCTTTTTGCATCATATTTAACTAAGGGCCCCTAATTGTGTCCATTTTTTCAATTTTCCCAAAAAAATAAACAAACATGCAAGAAGAAAACAAACCTGCCAAAACACTCGACAAAACTCGACGCAACTCCTGTCGGATACCTCCAACCAACTTTACGACTTTGTCGGATGTCAGATTGTTCGAGTGTCTGACACTCAATATCTTCAAAAATAGACTGATATCGAGTGTCAGTTGTGAATATGACATGATTGACATGTAAGTGTCGAGTGTCGAATGGAGTCGAGTTAAATCCGACACTTGCCATTGTCTGTCTTGCAACGAAACCTGTCGGTTTTCACAGTTTTTATACATGTCAAACCACAAAAATCACATAATAACACTAGATTTATCCCTAGAAACACAAAATAAGTTCACAAATCCGACAGAAACTCAAATCCCCAATTAAGATTCCTTAAAATCTAAATTAAATCTAACGAAATAGAAAACAACCAAATAAATCAGTAAAACTACGAAAAAAATCGATAAATAAACGTACCTCAGTTTAAGACAGTGAAATGAACGAGAAGGAAACATAGCTTTTTATTTTAACAAATTGGGAATGCGTTTCTACAGTCGTTGCAGTCACGTGTGACGTATGCTCAGGTGTCGTGCTGGTTTCGACTACCACGATGGAAGGAAGAAGAAGGTTAGAGAAAGGTGGGCAACGTTGGGTATTTGCTCAATCGACTTCTCGTTTCCGCTGCTCTGTCACGTTTTCTCTTTTCCTTCTCACTGTCGATGGCGTTTTTTTGTTTCTCTTCGGGTTTGTGATTCCAGGGCATCTCAAACTCAAGTTCTGGAAGGGATTGATATTACCCCGTTAGACAGTAATCTGAATCCCATGGAAACATAGATTCCATAGTTTAAATTATTTAAAATGATAACCAAACACGGGTTGGGAATCATTTTCCCATTCCCAAGCCCCTAACATCCCGTACCAAACAGCCCCTAAGAGATATCTGTAATCTTACCCTCGCCCTTCCTCCATAAGTTTTTTCTTTTTTTGTGGTCTTTCTTTTGATTTCATTTTCAAACTTCTTTTATTATTCCATTTTGCCCGAATGGTACTCATGTTGAACTCCATTGACCTATGAGTCATGGGTTCGAGTGGGGGAGGCGCTCCTGGGAATAATCCCTTGAGGGTAATAGAGGGTGTCCTATAAGGCCCCGTTCCCCAAGACAGGGTAGTACCGGGGGACAAAACCGTGAGGGCCGGTGGGCCCAGAGCGGACAATACTGGACTGTGTGCGACTGTAGCCTGACACGCGGGTAATAGAGGGTGTCCTATAAGGCCCCGTTCCCCGGTGGGCAGGGGTCCGATCGTTACATAAAATGGCGCCTTTTTATGTAACAGTCCACTCTGTGGGCCCCACACAATCCGGTATTGTCCGCTTTGGGGAACGGGGCCTCAAGGGACACTCTCTATTACCCTCACGGTTTTGTCCCCCGGTACTACCCTGTCTTGGGGAACGGGGCCTTATAGGACACCCTCTATTACCCTCAAGGGATTATTCCCAGGAGCGCCTCCCCCACTCGAACCCATGACCCATAGGTCAATGGAGTTCAACATGAGTACCATGTTGAATTGGGCCTTATAGGGAATGGTACTCATGTTGAACTCCATTGACCTATGGGTCATGGGTTCGAGTGGGGGAGGCGCTCCTGGGAATAATCCCTTGAGGGTAATAGAGGGTGTCCTATAAGGCCCCGTTCCCCAAGACAGGGTAGTACCGGGGGACAAAACCGTGAGGGTAATAGAGGGTGTCCCTTGAGGCCCCGTTCCCCAAAGCGGACAATACCTTGGAGTGTACTGTAGGCAGAATGCAGACTGTTACATAAAAAGGCGCCTTTTTATGTAACGACCGGACCCCTGCCCACCGGGGAACGGGGCCTTATAGGACACCCTCTTTTACCCGCGTGTCAGGCTACAGTCGCACACAGTCCAGTATTGTCCGCTCTGGGTCCACCGACCCTCACGGTTTTGTCCCCCGGTACTACCCTGTCTTGGGGAACGGGGCCTTATAGGACACCCTCTATTACCCTCAAGGGATTATTCCCAGGAGCGCCTCCCCCACTCGAACCCATGACCCATAGGTCAATGGAGTTCAACATGAGTACCATTCGGGCAAGTCAATTCAAATTTGTTGGACAAAATGCTTGAGAAATTGCTATGTTACACGTGAAAATTAGGTTGTATCTAACATCTCTCATTTGTCATAAGCCGGGAATAAAGTCTTGATATGAATGTAATATGTTATTATATAGTTTCCATAGTTCAACCAGCAATCTGAATCTTTTAGGAGCACATTCCTGTGATTCCTGTGGGTATTGTTAGGGATTTTGATAGATATTGAGCTTTGCAGGTTCATTTGTTAATGACAAATTTTTGCTCTTCCGAAGCAAGCATTCCCATTAAGGAAGCTCCAAGTTTTCAGAACTTATAGATATGAAATAACCAGTTTAATTTGTTTCAAGTGTTCTTAAGCAGGAAGGCTCAAAAGATGTAGCCATTATTCTCAAACATTACAAAGCTGCAATACAGTAAAGCATGAGCAGATCATAGTGTCAATAAAAATGACATTCCCCCACAAAAATTTAATTTTGGTCTCGAAATGCTATTGAAGAAATGTCCTCATATAGCTCATTTATCATATCTATGGATTTATCATCTGGGCCAGCGGTAAGAGTCAGTCCAGTTGCTTCTCGAGCTCCCATAATCATCCTGGAATCATCATCCTTTTGTGATTTCTCGACGTCTTCATGCTCATCAACTAAATGAGAACTCGGCATGTTACTGTCTTTACCGAAACTGTTTGAGTACGAGGATGAGTAGGCTCCCTGTTCTGGATTAATTGAAGGTCGTGAAGAGTCTACCTGAGGTAAGAAACATAAAAGTTATAGTATTAGTTCTAGATATGTTTTCTGACAGTAGCATGAGGCATAATCTTTCTAATTACCGTTGAACAAGTATTTTCAGCAATACCATTTCTTTAGCTCAAAACCAAGGCTTCGTCTTTTTATGTTTTCAAACAAATATTTTCTTATTTTATATGTTTTACAATACATTTTAAATTCAAATATTATTACCAGAATTCATTATGAAACACGTATTATTTAAACAAATTAATAACAAGATCTTCACTTACACAGTAAAACCTCAATATATTCGATTTTAAAAAAAAAACAAAAAAAAATTCATAAACACACTTCAAATATTGACTTGATAGTAGCTGAAGATATATATACCTGAAGTACGGAGTCCCTAGAATATGAGAATCCCTTTTCTAGATTTATTGGTGACAGCAGTGTCGAGAAAAAGATCTGGTCCAGCTCACTGCAGCTCCTGAGGAAACTTGATTTTGCAAGTAGTAGAGGATCTACCTGCGAAAAATATTCTGGAGCATCTGCAACATGGTGTCCAGAATCAGAAATTGAATTGCAACTTGGTAGTGGCTGCAATTCTGGAGAAATATTTTCTGCAACATGATTGATATTAGAAATTGAATCGCATTGCGATTCTGGAGAAGTGTTTTCTACAACACAATTTCTAATTTCATCATTACAAGCCACATTGTGACTTGCCACTTCGTCATTAAAGAAGACACAAGGCCTCTTAGCTGGTCTATCTTCATTTTTGGTTGAAATACAAGGCTTCTTAACATTACAGCCATTGAATGCACCAAATTCTGCAGATAATGAAGATCCTGACTAGAGTAAGAAACACAAAAATATAAGTTTCAGTTCTAGATATGTTCTCTCGCGATACATATAGTAGAGTTGATAAGGAAAAGTATCACAAGGCATATTCTTACCATTGAATAAGTATATTCAGCAACTTGATTTCCTGAGCCGGAAACTGAATATTGACTTGATAATGGTGGAAAATCTACCTGCTGAAAATACAAATCATAAACAAAGCAAACATTAGTTTTGAATAAGTTTCTAATGCAACCATATGTACAAGTATTTTTTCGTAACAGATTTCTTGAATCAGAAATCTAATTGTTGCCTGATACTATTGCGAATATTTGAACTACTAAGAATCATGGACAGACAGAAATTAATTGAGTTTGTTTTCATGTACCATTGGTTGGTGGTGAAAACTAACATATGGCATGTTCTTCAGCATAGGAAAAGTATTTTCTGCAACATGACTTCTTAAATAATATTCAAAAATCATAGCATTACTTGATGGTACTTGAGGTGCTACCTGAAGTAAGAATCACAGACAAAATTGATTGAATATGAGAATTGAACACATTATAGTCTTTGCTAAAGCTGTTTGAATATGAGGAGGAAGGGGGACCTGTTCTGGATTAATTGGCATCTCTGGTGCAGAGACAAAGCTGTGATTCAGCCCATTACAGCCATCGAATGCACCAAATTCTGCCAGTGTTGAAGATCCTGACTGTAAGTAAGAAACACGAACAAATATGTATTAGTTCTAAATATGTTCTCTAACAATACATGTATTAGATAAGGAAAATTAGCGCAAGGCATTTCTTCTTACCAGTGGAAAAGTATTTTGTGTACCAAAATTTATTGTGGCAGAAGCAAAAATTTCACCAAATCGTAGTGGAAGATCTTCCTGAAGTACGAGTCAAAGGCGAACAAACATTAGCATTGAATAAGTTTCTAATGCAACCATATGCACAAGTATTTCTGGGTAACATGATTTCTTGAATCAGAAATAAAATTGTTACTTGGTAGCAGTAAAAATCATAGACAAACATACATTAATTGAATATGTTTCTGGCATACCATTGGCTGATGCTGAAAACTATCAGAAGGCATACTCTTCGTCACAGTAGAATTAGTATTTTCTGCAACATGATCTGTTGAATCAAAAACCATATAATGACTTAATGGTACCTGAGGTGCTACCTGAAATGGGAATTGTAGACAGACAAGCCTTAGCTGAAAATAATAATAATAATAATAAAATAAATACTTTTCATGTTTCATATGTATAACTTGAAATTTCATATGAAAACTATAAGACATGCTCTTTCTCACCATTAGAGAAGTACTATTGGCAACATAATTTCTAGAATCAGAAACCAAATTTTGACTTGAGACTGGTTGAGATGGTACCTGACATAAGTACGATAGACAGTTAGAATTGTGACATATATGTTTTGCGCAATATAACTATAAGTTGATATTGGAAAGATACCCATAAGGCATGCTCAAACCCACCTCTATAGAAGTGTTTTCCGTAACATGAGTTCCAGTATCAGAAATCAAAAGATGACTTTGAACTTGTTGAAATTCTACCTGGAGCAAGAGCCACGGACAAATTTAGTATCAACCATGTCTTTCTCTTTGAAACATGTATAACCTGTTTTTTAAAAAATTCCCAAAATATGTGCTCTATCTGACCTCGGTAGAAGTGCCTTCTACATTCTGATTTACAGAAACATATGCCAAACTGAAACTTGGTTCACCATCACTAGGAGATGAAACAGCACGCTTTTTATTGGGTTGTTTTTCTATGTAACAGAAAACATAATTCTCCTAAAAAAAAAAAAAAGATAAAATTAAAATGAGTTCAATCGCGAGAATGCTGGACCATCTGTATTTTGCCACAACAGCAAATTTTCATCAGAACTTCCGGTATGCTACTTTTAGCAGATCAAAAACAAAATAACATATATGCAGATGACATTCTTATAGTGAAATTATTAATGGTTCGTCACATATATATGTGGCTGAATATAAGAGCATAGCTCACAATTCCTTGTATAATTTCCAGGAATATCGCTCTCAACCACCAAATAGAGATAAGTTTTAATTGCGC
>SNVD02012411.1:0-66992 GCA_013180625.2 Boswellia sacra | reverse complement strand
TACGAAAGCGGCAAGATCTCAGGTCTGCTTGGAACTACACTCACGAGGCCACATCGAATAGCGGTTCTGATTGCTGATGTGATCGAGAATCATTTTGTGTGGGGTGAATTTTTCTTGATTGTCATGTATCCCACCGGTTTAGCATACATTCTCGACACGGACCTTTTCACCTACTGGCAGTCATTACACTCTCGCATAGAGACCATTGCTGCCAATATAAGAAGCCATAACGACTATCAGTATCGAAGTCAGGCATATCTCTTCGAAGAGCAGGAGGCTCGAAAGCGAGCTGGTCTACAGGTTGACGCGCAACTCGACGAGATGTATCATGAGCTCATTGACTTCTTCTGTCAGTTCGAGCTCACAGACAAGCTCGTGGGCGATATGGTGACCGCCGTTGTGCTGGCCTTCCTGAACTGGGTGTTCACCGGCACCATCTGGTTTGCAAATCACCCAGAGTACTCTGAACTCTCCACCCACTTGATCGTGACTCAGCTCTGGGGCGTGCTCGTGGTGGCAGTGCCAGCACATCTCATGCTAAGAATGCACAGATGCTGCATTCAGACTCACAATCTAATCTGCTCACTCAACGCTAACATTGAGCCAGGCCCAACTAGACGCAAACTTCTCAGAGTATTCGAGTTCTATCAAGGTGAACGCAATCTCACCGGATACAGACTATTCCGGAAATACACAATCACCACCACCACCTTCTTGACGATATTTGGATGGGCCATCTCGACGGTGACCATCTGCTGGATGTTCTTTGGGCGCGATGCTGGTGTCGATCAAGCGATAATTGTTGAAGACAGTTCAGAGTCAAATGACACCTCGCTATTGAAACTCGGCACTGTCAGCTACTCACTCATTTGAATTGCGTATGCATCAGCTCAGACCCTTCCTCCGCTGAGAAACTTTACAATACAAGCTGAAAGAATATGGGCATAACTCAATATTAGCATTAGTATTGTTCACAAGCCGGGCTCTCGTGTCGCTTTGGAACCTGAAAGATTACAGACGCACTTGCTGAGTTGCACAAAGCCCATTGAGCTACCCGATACCGGTGATTCCGTACGCGAACAAGGATGTAGTCCAGAACTTATCGAAAGGCTCAGTAAAGTGGAGACTGATAACCACTCCAGGTTGATACAACTCAACCGGAAGTGGTAACCTTCTAGTCTCGACATCGGCGTATTGGCCACCCAAACTTTGGTGGAACTGAATGGCACCTAGGATGCAACCCTCACCATCCAGAAGATCGTTAGATGTCGCTTAAACAAGGCTCGGACCGGAAACGGGTGTAACCTATGCGTGAACGCCGAACATTCGCGCAGTGACGCAGTGCTAATCCCAATGATTACGACGAGGGTCGACAACAATTCAATTCTATTCAAAGACCAGGAGCCAAAAAGCCGAGCAGAGGCAATAAAGAGTTCATAGGCTATAAGAGCATTGCGCAGCGGACGGCAAATGCTGAGTTTTTCGTGTTGTACAGACTGTTTGACCTAGGCAGCCCGTGTTGCGACCATACACGTAGGTTGCGTCACATGAAACGGCATAAAGAATAATAAACTCACACACACACACTTTAGGATTGTCCCTCAAGACGAGTGCACATCTACCTTGTAGAAGTAGTTATTACACAACACACGAAAGGTCCAGCTATCTAGTCTATTCCATAACGTCATTTTTTTCCACGGGATCACGCTATAACTTGACGTCTTGGCCCAGGCAAATCTCAAGTCTAGTTTCACACCCACCCACTCATTAACTACACCTACACGAGAGATCATGATAAGTCTAGGCACACGTTGTTGTCATGGTCGCGGCTAATGGTTTGCTCGCCAAAGGCTAAAGTGTTAGTTGAATTCTCGATTGATTGGGGAGTTGAGCATTGTCGTTTGACTGATTGCGTGCACGATTTTCATGATTGCGCACTATCGTGAAGTCGAGCGGGAGCTATTCGAACCTCATTCTTGAGAGTGAATACAATAAACTCTGATTAGCGCTACTATCTATGGAATCATCCCTTTGGAATCCACTCAATGGGGAGGCTGTGCTTGAATAATGATGAGGAGTTGGAAAATGGGAGACGAAGAGCGAAGCAAGTCCAGGAGCGATCCTCTCTGGGGTTCGCTATTAGTATCACACACACACCCACAAAGCCTGCACAAACGCCTTCGTAATTCAAAGTTTGTCAATGTATACCTCATCAGCCTATTTACCTTCGTGCACATCAAGAAGTCTGTCGACAAAACCTATGACCGAATCTATGGCATCAATAAGGGGGGTGACAGTAACACAGCCCAAAGCCTCACTCATCAGGAGAGATTTCGATGCTCGGCCAATGCAAACGATTGGGATTGGCGGGGGCTCCAGTCGAGCCCACTCTTTTGGCGCATCTATGTGCCCATGGCGGTGACATGGAAGTCGTTCATTGTGCTCAAGACCTCACTTTGGATTTGGCTAGTCCCGTCCGTCGAGCGGCTCTTCGGTTGGCCAGGCCATTGTGTGGTGCTCGGCCGAGTTGTATTCTCCATGCCCGAGTTGGCGCCACAACTTGGCTTTGCAGTGCCGGCCATCATTCTGGCCTGGTGTCTGCTCCAGGTCGTGGCGCCCCAGACTTACTTGGCGCCCACGGTGATGTTCATGCTCCAGTCGGAGCGCGACATACGACACTTCTACAAGCTCATGAAGGCTGATAGAGGCACCTATCTGATGTTGGGTCGCAGGATAGTGGTCAGTGCTCGAGCGGAGAATTACCGAGTGAGAAACAAATTCGTGCCAACTCCGGCCCCGATTAGTGTTCACGAGCAGTTTTTCCGAAATCTCATGTGTTTCGGTATCCAAATTGGAGAGCGGACCTTCTACAAGCTGCGTCCCAACCGTACGATCGAGGCGCATCGAGCGCTCCACAGTAAGACGGTCTCGATTGTCATCAGCGTGACGATCGTAATCTTCTTGCTCGCCATATCATTCGGCATGCTCATCATGATCGCAAACTTGTCCGATTTGCGCTATGTGCAGAACCATCCCGGATGCGACCCGTACATGGACGAGCTGTACGAAAGCGGCAAGATCTCAGGTCTGCTTGGAACGACACTCACCAGACCACACCGAGTGGCAGCCCTGATTGCCGATAGCATCGAGAACCATTTTGTTTGGGGTGAATTCTTCCTGATGCTCTTATATCCCACTGGCCTCGCCTACATCTTCAACATGGACCTCTTCACCTACTGGCAGTCGTTGCATAACCGCATTGAGACTCTGGTGGCCACCATAAGGAGTCATCGCGACGATTGGCACCAGTTCCGGGTTAACGCTATCGGAGGCCAACTCAAACACCGATATCGACCGGGCGCTGGTCTGCAACTTGACGCAGAACTCGACGAGCTCTATCACGAGCTCATTGACTTCTTCTATCAATTCGAGCTCATCGACAAGCTCGTCGGCGACTTTGTCACCACCATCATAATTGCCTACCTAAACTGGGTGTTCACCGCCACCATTTGGTTTGCAAATCATCCGGAGTACTCGCACATCTCCAGCCACTTGATCGTATCCCAGCTAATAGGCATATTAGTGATAGGAGTGCCTGGGCAACTGTTGCTAAAAATGCACAGGTGCTGCAGCCGCACCCACAACCTGCTATGCATCCTGATCGCCCACATTCAGTCGGACACTAACAAACGCAAGCTACTGAGGATATTCGACTTCTACCAGGGCGAGCGCAATCTGACTGGCTACAAACTATTCCGGAAGTACACAATCACCACCACCACCTTGATGTCGTTGTTCGGCTGGACAGTCTCGACAATAATTGTCAGCTCGATGTTCTTCGAGCGATTAATCGGGCCCAATAACTCTCTTGCTGCAGACACTCTTTCAACCAGCGAAACCGATTCCCTGCCGATCCTGGGCACCGTTAACTACTCTTTGATCTAACTCGTGAGCTCCTCATTAAATGCCTGATAATCCAGCTCGGCCATCGGCCTAGCTGCCACCAAGTGCGAGACAACTCTTCGCGTGTCTGTAGCCGATGGTTGTTCTATTTTAAAATCACATTCTATACCAGAGAAGACGTTGGCGCCAGGTGACATGAATTCGATATTCAGACTGCATCATACACGCGAGAAGACGCCGTCCAACACAGCGGTGGCGCTCGCGTGTCGTTAGCCTCTTGAGTCCAGAGGGAGACCGCAGACATACTCGTCCGCCCCAAGTTCCCATTGAGACTCGATTCCGTAACGACCAGCCACTCGCGAGCGCTTTCCTATTGGAGGTCGTGTCAATTAGTCGCAGAGTCTGTGTCTTTTGGTCTTCAGATGACAGCCAAATTTCAGAGCCACACATCCACACATATCATGTAAATGCTGTCTACGGAGGTCATGAGTCGTTAAGAGACGCAGAATTGTGTGAGCCACAACAATTGGCTGGCGTTTCTGCCTCTCTTCAGCGCTGCATAGTGCACAAGCAGCAAAATTTGCACGCTATCCGCGAGGGCTCGTGTCGATCGGTTGCCTGGCGGCCAGAGGCAGCATGAATTTCGTGCAACAACTTTTGCCCGATCATAAGCACTTTGTCGCGACCAGACAAATTAGATCTAGCCAGCCAAAGGTTTTGTTTGAATGCTCGGGATTCGTGTGCATCTCATGGATTTCGATTTACGTCACGTGACACAGAGTTGTTTACATGATGGGACCTTCGAACAAGCTCCCGATCGGTTGCTGACCTCCGAGTTCAGCTCGCGCTTGTCCTTCAGTCGATGTGCTGCGATGGCAAAAAAGAGCACAGCTAATCCACTTGGCACAGACGTGAGTTGAGCGCTGGTGCGTTCGCGCCTAGGGGATGTCATGGAGGTGTCATCGAGGGCCATAGTGATGAGAGAGAGCGCAACCACTAGGACCACAACCATCAGAGTCGAGACCAGCCGAGTGCGGCGGTACTTCGATGAGTTGTATCTAATTCTTAGGAAGCTAAAGTCCGGCAGTTTAGCGGAAAGTCTCAAAACGCGTGGCTTCGTGACCGCCTTCCTGGTGTGCGAGTTGTGTTTCCTGCGAGTCAACAAGATCGTGGACAAAGTTTACGATCGAACCTATGGCAAAGTGGCCAGCCGAAACTTGCTGGCCCTCGAGCCCGCCCAAAGAGACGACAAGACTGAGGTGAGCCATCGAACAGTATTCAGTCGGGCCGCCGACGCGTACGACTGGGACTGGCGTGGACTGCCCGAGGAGCCGTTGTTCTGGCGCATCTACAGCACCTGCGCCAGCTTCTGGACCTTCTATATAGTCTTCAAGACTACCCTCAGCACTCATCTCGACCCGCTGATCCGATGGCTCACAGGCTGGCCCGGCCATTGTGTGCTTCTGGGCCGGCTGGCGTTCAACCCGACGCTGAGCGCTCAACTCGCCTTCGCCATCCCCTTCAACACCATTCTCTGGTCGGTGTGCATATCGACCTTCCCGCGGAGCTACAAAATCCCCATGATCTTGTTCCTGATGCAGACGGAACGCGACCTCAACCGCTTTGGGGCCCTTATGCAGGCCCGCAAGGACGCCTATTTACTCGAAGGTGACACACCCCCGGCAAGTTGGGCCCGCAGCGAGCGCCCCAAGTCCGCCCGGATAGCCCACTGCAGCTGTGTTCATGAGCGCTTCCTGCGCAGTATATTGTGCTTTAAGGTGCGCATTGGCAACCACATCTTCTACAAGTTGCGCCCCAACAGGACTCACGCCGCCCGTCTGGCACTCTATGAGTCCTGCGTCAAGATATTCCTCCTTATCACCGGCTCCTTGGTGTCCTGCGCCCTCCTTTTGGGCTCCGTCATCTTCATTCTAATCCTCTCCGACCTGCGCTATGTCCAGAACCATCCCGGTTGCGACGCGCACCTGGACAAGCTGTACGCTTCCGGCGAGCTGAATGGCGTGTTCAGCTTTTCGCTGCGTGGCCACCACTTTCTCGCCACTGTCGCCGACATCATCGAGAATCTGGTGGTGTGGGGCGGCTCGGGTTTCCTTGTCATCTATCCCTCGGGCATGGCCTTCCTCATGAACCAGGACATCCTCGACTACTGGCGAGTGCCGCACTCGCGACTCGAGAGTCTTCTGCAACGAGTCAAGGCCAATCGGGCGATGCATTTCGACCACTTTGGCAAACCAACATTTTTGCGCCACTCGTCGGTGGCCAGCAAGGGGCACCAGACTGATTTGACCACCGAGGTCAACGAAATCCACTATCAGCTGGTTGACTTTTTCCATCAGGTGGAGCACGCCGACCGACTCATCAGCGACATGGTGACCGGCATCACGCTGGCCTTTCTTCACCTTTGCGGCAGCTTCACCTACTGGTATGCAATCCGACCCGAAGCCACAGTCTCCGTCCAAATGCTCAGCGTCCAGCTCATCGGCATCTTGTTCGTCCACCCTGCTGCCTATCACTGCTTACGTTGCATCGCTGCTGCATGGCCACTACAGGCTAATCTGCAAACTTGAACGCCTTGCTGAGCTCGGAAACGGCCAAGCGCAAGTTTCCTGCGCATCTCGAGTTCTACTCCGACGAGAGAAATCTCAGCGGCTACAAGCTGTTGCGCAAGTACACCTACACCACCACCACCTACATCACCATCGTCGGCTGGACGGTGTCCACGGTCACCGTCAGCTGGGTGTTGTTCGGGCGAAGTGCGACACATCACATGAACGCCGTCACTGACTCCACTCTCGCGCCGGACATCTTCAATGGCACAGTCCTGCGTCTTGGCGCTGCCAAATATTCAATCTTTGGATAAGGAGGAAGTCAACTTTCCCCAAAACACTCAGGGCAACTGTGATTTTGTGTGTTAACATGATCAGAGGCGAAGAAATCTGTAGAGTGACAACGACTTGAATAGTCTAGCCTCAACAATGCAGAGATTCTATTTTGGGCCCTTCTCGACACGTTTGTGAGCACTCTTCTAGCTCACCTGTTTGGACTGATTAACTGGATCAAAAGCTAGTCCAAGACAAAGGGAGAGCACTCTCTGCACCGGATGCGCACACAGAGCGAATCAGTAACGTGAATGGGAAGGCTTCCGCCGAGTGAGCGGAGTAGATTTTCGCAGGACAAATGTGAAGGCTGTCGTTGAGTCGAACAGTCAAACAAATGTAATTTGTCCAGCACGAATCAGCACTCTCATGGCTGGTGGCATAAATGATGCAATCCAGTGCGGATAGACGCAAAATCCCACGAACTGGACTAGTAGTCAGGTCGCGAGTTGGACATATCGCGAACTTTAAGAGTTAGTTGATGGCGCATAGCATCCGGTTGACTTGCCCGCACACCCCAGTAAGTCTTCTGTCACGATAAACTCTGTTCTAGGCCCACTTGAACACCAACTCCGTCTGTTGTGGTGGTGCATACCATGCGGGTGCCGTTGAAGTCTGCGACCCTCGCTATCTGGGTTCTACGATATCTCAAGACTCCAAAAAACGTACGGAAGAAAACCGGCCCAATCTGGCAGGGTTCTCTTGTTACACACTTTGTGCTGACGGCTAACAAAGAACTGCCTGACATTCGGGCCAGCCCCCTTTTTACTGCGCTCGCGGGTATAACTGTCTACCTTGTCCCCAGAAATTTTTGGCTGTCATGAGTTTGGGCTGCGGCCCCCCCCCCCGATGAGTAAGATTTTAAGCTTTTGCTGGGGGAAAGCAAATCACGCACCAAGCTAGATTAGCCAAGATAGGATGCGCGTTTCGGCACATGCCCAAAGCTCGGCGACGGGGTTATTGAAAAACCCCGCCCGTACCGTTCGCAAGGATCCCGTTGAAAGTAGTTAAATCTATGGATTAACTCAGCGGCTTTCAAGAGGATTGTTATTCTATTAAAGATCGTTCTCGCTGAACGCAGACATCATCCACATCCTGTTATAGTTCTCGGGCATACGCAGGCCCGCCGACAAGAGAGTGTCGATCCAAACTGCCTTGAAACATGTGCCAGCATTGAATTGATCGGTTTTGTCCGTGAGTTTGCTGAAATTAGTGTTGCACAAATCTTTCGTCCTTCTCCCTCATCTCTCGGACATCGTAAACGCCCTCAAGCTTGAGCGACTGCTGCGCCACAGACTCAATCTCACCCGAAGCTAGCATACTGATCTGTCTGAAGGGAATGAAATACTCGCCGAGCAGATCTGTAGCGCACGCGGGCTCTGAGAAGTCGAGCATCACTGGTTTCCCTAGGCGTCCATTACAATTATACGCCGTGAGACGCATATATTTCACTAGATCCTCGAGCAGACTCTTACATCTGTTGTAAGAGCCGGTGCCACGAAGACGCAGCCTAAAGTGAGGCTCGGCCGGCTCAGGTTCAGAGCCATTCAAACGAAGTCCTGCGGATTCCAGGGCGGCTGCCGGTCTAAGACTCTCGGACGAGTAGTAGCCGGTTGGCGCGCATGGATCGTCGATCTCGAGCACCTCGTCGCCCTTTACAAAGTCGTAACAGTTGCCCAAGATGCATTTCGATTTGCGCACCAGTTTTTCGAGCCTAGTCGATCTCTTGAATTTGTATATGAGAAGGTCCTGGTAGGCGCCTCTGGCGCGCTCCGTGCCGAGACCTTCGAAGGTAATCTGCTGGCTCAGAGGCGCGCTTGTCTGACCTTGAGCGGCGGTCAGAAAAGAGGCGTATGCGAGACGCGCTCTCATGTTAGTCAGCGAGTCTACCGTTCTCTGATAGATATCCGTGGCCACATCGTATGTAACCCGCACATTGTCGGGATCGATGTCTACCAAACCATAGGCTTTGTTCTGACTGTCAGTGTCTCGCTTGCTCAATATTCTCCGGTTCTTCGTCACCCACTGATACACGGGCTCCTGGCGCACAAACACCACACTGCCAAAGGTGTAGCTGTCCCTAATGTGCGCCTTGAAGATGTTCAAGATACGTTCGGGCAGATTCTTTGGCACGAGCGCCACGAGCGCAGTGTGCTTGTGAAAAGAGCCACTGAGGACATCGTCCACGAAGTAGAGTAGGTGCTGAATGTAGGATTTGATCTCGTCGTCGGACTCTTTTGCGAAGCTCTTTAAACCTCTCGGGAACTCCTTGGCCCGGGGCTCTGGAACTTCGCTCTGTTGATAATCAGACTCCATACTCGATTCCCAGCCGTAGATATGCACCTGAGTGGAATCGCGGCCACAGTCGATGAGCACTCCGTACGGAGTTCCTTGCGGGTCATATGGCGCGAAATTTGGCATATGGTTTTGGAAGATTGTGAATGCATCCTCGAAGGATATCTCCCCTAAACCAGTTGGTGTTCCTGCATCAGATTGATTGAGGGCTGAAATCAACCCGAGCGACAACAAGACTGGATCGACATATCGGAGAGGGATAGAGTGTCAAATTATGAGATACTGATTGTGCGGAAACCGAATGGAGCCCGTGCGATACTAACCTGTTGCCGCTAACTTGAGCTGCATCCCACCTGATTGTGCGTGAATAAGAAAGAAAAATAAATGATCCCCGTTAGATCACCGCTACTCTCACTACCTCAATCGACGTAATGTGATGAACACACAACTAATAGATCTCGGCTGAACAGAGGTGATACAATCGAGCTATACAATATATCTGGCAGGACGAAACTGTACCTGCTCCTTTGGCGCCGGAGACATCAGAGCTGCGTCTAGACGCCACTAAAACGCGCTATGGCTCAATCCCTGTCTATGGATATTTATAACTCAGGAATGCATCACAACAACAAACTTGCTCGCTGCATATCAAATATACACTGCATAGATTCAGCCTAGTTATTAGCTCTTTAATCCATGTCCAATTGCGCTCTTGTGTAGAGTTTTTGGGTCTAGGAATGGTCCCAGAGACGCCTACAGCCCCTCCCAAATCTCGCGCCCAGTGTTCTTGTCTGAGCGGAAATGAGTCTCGTCGAGTTGGCCCGTGAGTTTGAGTTTGTCGTAATCGAGTGGCATAACAAGTCCCTCTGTCAAGAAGAGCTCTAGCCAGACGGCATTGAAACACAACTCTGTCACAGGAAGTTCTGTGACCACTTTGTGAGGCGCCAACTTCTCCAACGAAGATCTGCACAAATCTTGGCTGGCGATCGAGAACTCTTTTTCGTCGTAATGTTTACCTCCGCCTAGTAGAAAGCGACTCATTTGGTATAGGTGGCCTGTGCCCAGCAAGCCGAGACTTTCGTAGGGTAAGAAAGGCTCTTTGAGTAGGTCCAGATCGCACCAATTCTGACCATCGGCATTCTTGTCGCAGTTGGCGCTCTCAAACTTGGCGAGAGTCAGGGCTGTTTGCACCAGAAAACTACACTTGCTGTAAGAGCCTGTGCCTCGCAGCCGGAAGTAAACTGTCTTCTTGACATTAATGAAAGCGTTCGAAAGTCTGTTCTCTGTTTCACTAGATCTCTTCATAATATCTGACAGGTAGCCTTTTGGTGAGCAGGGGTCCTCGATAACATCTTCCTCGCCATCCACCACAGCTCCGCATATCGGCTTCAAACACTTGACGCCCAGCATATCGGAGAGTTTCTTGCGGCCAACACTGTTCTTGAAGAGCAACAAGTCGAGGTAAGTTTCGCGAATCTTCTTCATGCCGAGTCCCTTGAAGACAACCGAATGATAAGACAAACCTTGGTCGTTAGTCCCCTTAACCTTATGCAGAGTGTGTGCCATCTGGGCCGAGAGAGTTTCGAGGCGCCTCAGCACTCGGATCTCAGCCTCGCGTGTGAGTTGATGGGTCACCACTATGTCCTGATCGTTGACATCAATGAGACCGTAGATCGGTGGACTCTCTGAGACTAGCTGGGCTGCATCATTTATCTCACCGGAAGTGCCTACTGCAACCAGCATGGCCACTAGGACTGAATTATGAAGGGTGCGAGCCGAGTTAGTGGGGTATGTGAGATCGGGCAGCACCTTTTCATTGTATACCAGCAGCGAGCCTTTTCTATCATTCGAGACTCTCGCTTCAGACACACGACATAAGTGGACCAGTTAATACTTACCAATCAAAGAGTATAGACCCAACATTATTGCCGCCAATTTCACTTTGCTTATCATCCAAGTGAAAACGCATCCATAATATGAGGAGCAGTAGATTGACCACATTCAGAGTCCGTTGGTCTCCTCGTAAGCACTGCCGCCAGGCACAGTAGACGATGTCAGACCGAATCACTAAAATAGATTCCGCTCAATACTGTGTTGTGTCTGGCCTCGTATTGGGGACATCGAAAAATATTTGTCAACGCAAACAGTAGACGGCAAGAGTCAATCGTCGATTGTTTCAGTGGAGGTGTTTTATTGAATTCTATCTTCAACCTGTGCCCTCTCTATCTCTCTCGGCCCCTTGTTTGCAGTTCTGGCCGCTCTCGGGGACAAAACACTATCTTGTCCTGACTTCCTGTACATATTCCTTGACTCGAAATCATCTTCGACCCGACAGCCAGCTCGACTTTTTCTCGTCCTCAAACTCGTCAACTCGGTCTAGCCACCTCGCTTCAGACCAAATGTTACGCAGCGCATCCTGGTTTTCGTAGATGTCAGTAACGCCTGCGTAGGACTTCAAGTTACGATATTGTGCCGGAATTCTCAGGCCTTGAGAGAGGAATGTGTCGAGATAGACCCCATAGAAGCAGTAAGACTCGACATTCTCCTTAGTTTTTCTGGCAATCATAGCCTGAAAGTCAGGCCACGACATCGAGCATAGCTCTTTGTTCCTTGAGGTCATAGCAACGTGGTTGTAAGTGGCCTTTGGGCGAAAGATGACGCTCATCTTGTTGTAGAATTCATCTAAACCTATCAGGCCAAGGTCCCTGAAACGGATAAACGATTGACCGAGTTGGCCCATTGAGCACTCGGGATGCGAATCGCAGGGGAGCTTTTCCTGTATGGCCATGTTGAGCATCTCTTGTATCAATGCTTGGCACTTGTCATAGTGACCAGTTCCTACCACTTTGAAGCTGGACTGCTCCTCCTCGATGCCGCCAATCAATGAGCTCAACAGTTTGTAGGGCCTGTCGAGAGGTCTGAAGATGGGCAACGAATTATATCCCTGAGGTGTGCATGGATCCTCGACCACCTCGACCTCTGGTGCCTCCTTCCTCATATTGCGCATTAGCTTTTGTGCTATAGAGCCCCCCTTCTTAACCTTGTACAACAACAGGTCGTAGTAGGAGTGGCGCGCGCTATCGAAGCCGAGACCGGGGAAGAACTCGTCGAGAGTTCCGCCGCTCTGGTCGTCGAACCAGTTGATTCTCACTGAGTCGCTGTCCATCGAGATCGCGCCAAAGTTAGCCGGTCGTTGCTTCCTGGCCTCCTCGTATCCAGCTATTTTCGTGAGCACTTTGTCGCGTTTCACTATCTGGAAGCGCCCGAAAATGTGCTCCTTCTCTACTTGGATGCGAACGTGTTCAGCCCCGTGAAAATTGAAGCTGCTGGGAACCACTATCAGCATACCTGTAAGTCGGTGGTCTCCCTTTGGCACGTGTTTATCGATGAAAGGCAACAGTTTGGTCTGCATGAATTCGGTCAGCTTGACGGTGCGAGAGCTTTCGCTCACCAAACCGGGCTGGAATATCTCGCTCGCTACCGCCTCCGAAAGTGGTGGAGAATCGTAACGCAATCCAGCCCAATTGTAGATCGAGACCCTGGTGCCATCGTCGTCGGAGTCCATGAGAATCTGCCACTCCATATATCTCGCCTGACCGGGCGACCTATCCTTGAAATAATCATCCATAACCAGGAAGGCGACATCCGGATGCAGACTGTTCGGCAGCGCTGATGCTATGCTCGTCGACACGAGCAGCAACATGAGCGCTACAGATTAATTGAATGACGGCACATATGATTTTAGAGAGATTTTCATTTGGAGTGCGACAGAAGACCCTTGGAGTCAGCCAACACTTACCTTTAGCAACAAGTACGCACATCATCTTGTCGTGTGCTCTTGAAGTATACTTCCTTTTATCCGTTCGATAAAAAGATCCCTATGTTACTCAGCGTTTGCGTGCGTAGCAACAGACTTTTTGGAGCCTATGGGTAATCGCAATTGGCCAGTGGTGAAGCGATCTAAGAGTCGCCACCAGTGGGTGAAACACAAACACCTGACGAAATGTCACCAATGGGCAAGTGACCTTATTGTGACATTTGGTCGGACCGATTTCCTCTATTTTTAACACTCGCCTACGCCACACAATCGCCACACGAACGCGTGGAGCCAAACCCTATGATACCGAAGCCTGTGACGTACTCTAAAATAAAGGTAGGCGCAAAGGCGAGAGGCTGACATAACAGTGGCCTACGAACGGGTACTATCGGACGCAAGCAATGCACCCAACGTGAAACCTGTCCGATCAGACTCCTTTATTCAAGCTCCATATGCACTTTCAACCAGAGAGCCAGCTGCGAGATCCGCGCTGTGGCTTGTCATTCTCCTCCGGAGCTGCCAAGTCCTCGCTGTCGTCTCGATCGAGCCATCTGGCATCCGACCAGATGTTGCGGAGAGCATCGTGGTTCAAGAGAATGTCTGCATCTCCAGTGTACTTGTGGGTCTTCAGATTTCGGTAGTTGGTGGGTATGCGAAGACCTTGAGAAAGGAAGGTGTCTAGGTAGACGCCGTAGTAGCAGTGGGCCTCGAAATTCTTGGCACGACCAGCCAGAGACTTCTCAAAGTCTGCCCATTGCATCTCACACATCTCCTTGTTTTTAGCGGCCATAGCAACATGGTTGTAAATGGTCTTCGAACGGAAGACGGTATCCAGCACGTTGTAGACATCCTCCAGGCCGACCAAGCCGAGGTTTCCGAAACGGATGAACGATGATCCGAGCTTGTCCTCGTTGCACTGGAACTCATCCTCACACGCGTGCTTCTCGCGTTTGATCAGACTGAACATGTCCTCCACCAGTTTCTGGCACTTTTGGTAGTTGCCGCTGCCGATCAGTTTGTAGGCCAGGAACTCCTCCTCGATGTTGTCCACAGATGAGCTCAGCAGCTTGTGTCTCCTCAGGATGGGTCTGAACATGGGCATCGAGACGAAGCCCTTCGGCGAGCAGGGATCTTGCACGGCGATCACATCTCCGTCGGCCTTCTTCTTCATCATCTCGCGCATGAACTTCTGCACGCCCGTTTCCTGTCTCACCTGCCACAGCAACACATCGAAATAGGTCTGACGTGAGTTCTCCAGACCGAAGCCGGGGAACTCCTCCAGGACCATATCGCCTGTGTCCTCGTCGTAGAAAGAGATGCGCGCCGAATCGCTGTCGATCGAGATGGCACCAAAGTTCTCTGGCTTCCTCTGTCTGATAGTCTCGTAGGCGAGCGATTTCTTGGCGAAACTTTCGCGCTTCACCACTTCGAAGTGCCCGTAGGTGTGCTCGTTGTCCATAAGAGACGGCAAGTTGGCGGCTGCCGTCGAGTAGTAGCTCGTCGGCACGGCTACCAGAAGGCCTGTGAATCTGTGGGCTGACTTTGGCACGTGCTTGTCGAGCAGCGGGTAGAGCGCGTTATCCAGGAACTCCTTGAGCTTTGACGCGTCAGTGGCGCTCGGCAAACCCGGCCGGAAGGTCTCCATGGCCACAGGTGGAGATAGAGGAGGCGAGTCCACTGTCAGGCGACCCCAGTTGTAGATAGCAACTTTGACGGCCTCTCTGTCAGACTCTACCAAAATTTGCCAGTGCAGGTTGACCGGCTGGTCGGGGTACCTGTTTTGGAAGTAGTCGTCCATCAGCAGATAGGCCACATCCGGCTGGTAGACCTCCGGTTCGGCCAGCGCCACGCCCGCCAACGCCAACACTGCCAACAGTGCGAGACTGCTGCAAGACATCTTGTTCTATCTCCGTTGGAAATTCGTGCGTTTGATGAAGAGGCTATCGGTTTGAATTGAGTTTATAGACCTGGTCTAAGGTTAGAACCGTTCAGTACAAGTCACCACTCGAGAATGGCGAAAACTTTCCCCGAGTTGTGCCAAACTCCGATCCAGGTAAACGATAGCAAACAAGTATGATCGGATGTTTACAATACAGAGATGAAAGGAGAGCCATGTGAAGGGGCACTATTTTTAGTTGGTATTCAGGTGATGATATTGACGCGTTTGACGAAAGCAAAGTTCAGCTCAGCTAACCAGTGCATAGCGAGCCCCCGTCCAAAGGTTGCGCATGGAATCTGGGCTACTGTGCAGATCCATAGGACCCACATAGCTGACGCTTTTCAAGTTGGAACTCTCAGCCGGCAAGTTGAGGCCCTTGGAGAGGAGATTGTCCAGATACACCGCGTTGAAGCACAAGTTCGCTAGTGACATTTGAGTCTGGCCGCCGTAGCTGACGCTGAGCTTGGGGTAGGGTAGCTCACAAAGTTGGCGCGATTTTCCCTCCAGAGCATTGTGGTCGTATGTTGCGCCTGAGCCCAATAGAGCGGACAGAGTCTTGTCGAGTTGTCCTATACCAACCAGGCCGACCTGATCATGAGCGAGGAGGTTCTCGCCCAGGAGATCGATGGGGCAAGACATAGCTCCGTTACAGCCCAGTCGCTCTTGTTTTGCCAACTCGAGCATATTAGTGACGAGAGCCAGGCACTTGACATAAGAACCAGTTCCTTTCACTCTAAAGCTCAGCTCCGGATCTCCCACATTGTCGACTGAAGCGCTCAGCAGCCTCGAGAATGGTTCCTCCAGAGGTCTCTTGATCACCTCGGACAAGTATTTTGTCGGTGCACACGGATCTTCCACGGTGATGACGTCTCCGCTGAGACACCCAACACATTTGGTCTTCTGCAGAAGCTTCTTCAGCGAGCCTTGTTTGTTGTGATTGGCCAGTAGGAGGTCATAGTAGGCCTGATGGGCATTCTCGGTTCCGTAGCCATCGAATACAATCGTGTACAAGTTTTGCCCGTTGGTCTGGCTGGTGGCAGCCGAGTAGGCCTGGCGTGCAGCATCAGAGCTGAGCTGCGCCTGGATGCTCTCGGTCACGCTTCTAGTGAGCTCCTGAGTCAGTTTCACCGATTTGTCCGTCACCTCGAGGACACCGAAATGAACCGGGCGGATCTTTCTGAGGGCATCGTTATCTTGAACTCTCTGAACGAACCCCTCGCGGTCGTCAATCTTGAAGCCCGAGTAGCTAGAGGTCTTCTCAAACTCGCTAGTGATTACAGACAGTGAAAGCACGTTTGGTTTAGCGGGCACGAGCATGGCAATACCAGTGGTCCTCTCCTTGTTGGCGGGCACGTTCTCCTTGATGAATTTGATTATCTCCTTTGTCGCCCTCACAAGTCCGTCTGTGTTCTCATACAGACTCACGAGACTTGGGCGGAACGTCTGTGTGATTGGCTCGCTCAATGGCGGCGAGTCGATCTGCGGCGCAACTTCGCCCCAATTGTAGATATAGACTCTCGTTGCAGTGTGTGAGCAGTCAATTAACACTTTGTACTCCAAGTACTTTGGTCTGCCCGGCATCGGGTTGCTGTACATGTCAGCAAACAGAGCGTACGCGTCCTCTGAAGGGACAAATTCCATCTCGGCACTGGCCATCGAAGCGGCCGTGTTCGCCAAGGCGAATACGGTCAGAAAGACTACCCTCAACATGTTGGATATGAGTTAGTGCTTGAATAATAGGCATTAGAGGCATGGCTTTGCGCAATGTATAATGTACTCACCCACAAAGCGGAAATTGTCAATCATCATCTTGAATTCAAATTGATTGGCAAATTACGGACGGCGGTTGATTGAGAGCTGACTTCATATCCGAATGTGTGCAAGAGTTTCATAGCGTTACACAGGCTTTTGCTCGCCTAGATATCCATGAGATATTTTTATCTATGAATACAGCCAGGCCTGCCATCAATGTAAACAGGTGTGAACAGGATACACGAAACATGAGCGCAGTGTCTGGGGGTCCCACCGATATCAACTAAGTGTTGTCGTTCTCAAGGCCGCTCGCAGGAAAATGAACTCGGCCTATAGTATCACCAACTCGCAGGTGTATCGCATCTTTAGTTGTTTTGTATTGATTTTGTCATCATGCAACTCAGACTGAGGCTCGAGCGAATCAATCCTGCCCGATTTCAGCTGACTGTTCGGTTAAGCTGTAAAACTGGCTTAATACAAAAATTTGTCACACCACTTGTGGACGATAAACGTGCCCGACTAGCTATCATTCAAATCCATATCGCGCACTCAGATATGTCGAGCCTGCAGATGAGGTAGTCCTGGGCCTTCGTGTGGAAAAAATTTCCAAACATTTTCTCAGACATGAGATCAACGCCATCACTTCAGAGTTGACGAGCTCGTTGATTCCATACATCTCGAACTGCCACCATATCGTTGTGCAGGTCAAGATTCTCCTCGTTTCGATACGTCGCCAGATTTGCATAATCAGTTGGCATGCGCAGACCTTCGCTGAGGAAAGTTTCAGTCCAAATGGCGCCGAAGCACAGCTCTGAGGCTGATATCCTAAACGGTTCCATGTAGTTCATACCCACAGTCGCATAGCTCATCCTGCAGACTTCCTTCGTTCTCTGAGCCATAGCTTGAGGATCGTATCTCGCATCCGCTCCAATGAGGAGTCTCGTCAACGTTTGCATGCTTCCAACTGCAAGCATCTTTAAAGTCTCAAACGGCAGGAAAGGCTTACCGAGCAGATCCAAATAACACGGCTCCTTGTCGCCCGCTCGCTCGCAAGCTAACCTGTCGCGAAGAACGCGAGTCAAAAGTTCGCCTACGAGATTCTTACAGCCACTGTATGACCCCGAGCCTCTCACTAAGACATCAAATTCTCTTTTCTCAAGACACGACGGGTAACGCAATAGATTACTTGTCGACTGATCGGCCATTTTGATCACTTCTGAGACGTAATTAATGGGCGCGCAAGGATCTGTGAGCATGATGACCTTGTCTTTGTTGCGACAAAGACTCGAGCCACTGCTGCTCACGAACTTTTGCCTCAACCCACTCTTTTTGTACCTGTGCAGCAACATTTCCAGGTAAGCCTCGTGGGCGCTCTGAATTCCAAATCCTTCGAAAGTGATCGAGTGAAGCGCAATCTCCTTGTGGTTCAATTCAATTTCGGCGGCCGCCAAAGCTACTTGTACATCTGGCGAACGTGGCTCGAGTGCAAGCGACCTAGGCACCTGATATGTTAGCTTTATCGAACTGCTATCCATCTCGATGACTCCGTAGGCCAGTTGCTGGGCGCGCTCTTTCTGTATGCCATCGATGATGTCATGGACAAACTCCTGTGCGCCAAACTTGACGCTCGAGTATTGGTATCGAGTTAAGATCAATGATTTAGCTATCTTCAGCACTTCAACGTCGCTGTCCTTCGACCGAAGTATCACCACGGGCGTCAAGTTTCGATCAGAAGCAGGCACATGGGCGTCCACAAAGATAAAGACTCGTTTCAGGTAGTCCGCCAACTCTTCGGCCGCATCTTTGTTGAAGTCCACCAAACTGGGGAAGAACACGTTGTCGACCGGATTGCTCGTGGGCGCGAGATTAGTGTCTTCATCGTGCCAGTGGTACAGATAGACTCGCGAGTACTGCGGAAGGCAATCAATTATGACTCCACGCCTCACATGTGTCTCAGCAGTCTCATTTGTGAACTGTCCTTCGAATATAATGTAGGCAGCTTCGGCGGGGATACTGGCGAGGTCCTTGACTCGCGCACTAGCCTGTGCGAACAACAAAAAGGAAAAGAGTGAGAGCACAACTAAAAGGAAGTTTGGTTAGGATGCCGCCTGTTAACCGGATGTTATGGCTCTTGGCGCCCACATGGGACTCACCTGGCCATTGGAGATATCTGGTGATCATGTTGACGGCCTTGTAGTGGGGTTTACACATTACAATCATGAATTGACAGCATGTTTGTGCCTCTAGACAACTTGAGGTTCCGCAAAGTTATCAACATCATGGAGCTGTCTAGCGAGAGAGGCTATTTATAACAGGTTGACAACAACTGTTTACCTGCACGAGCGATGCGGGTTGTCATTCCTTTCCGCTGGCTGTGGTGAAACTTTGTTAGCTGAAACAAACAGAACTACGCATGGAGTAAACAAGCTTCATAGAACAACACAGAGTGAGTTTTCAATCAACTAAGAAGACACTGTTATCCGTCGTGGCGCTCGTAGTCAGCCAGAGTTTTCTTGCCAATCTGATGTTGTCGTGAATGTTTTCATTGCCAGCCGCCTGAGTGTAGGTTTTAAGTCCATCGTAATCGTCGGGCATTTTGAGACCGTCGACCAGAAAGGTTTCCAACCACACGGCCTTGAAGCATAGCTCTCTCCGTGCAGTCTCACACGAGAGTTGGCCCTTGCAAGAACTGGTCAGCGCCATGTCCGGAGTCTCGCAAATCGCTTGAGTCTCGGCCGAAATGAGCGTCAGATTAAAGATAGTTTCCGACTGGCCGGTCAGCTGTTCCACTACCGACGGGATCTCTCTAGTTCCGAGGAGACCGAGAGTCTCATAGGGAACAAAGTCCTCGCCAAGCAGATTGAGCGGACACGATCGTGCATCTTCGCACACGGCAGTCTCAGCCTTTGCTAGTTCGAGTATCTCTTGCGCCAATCGTCTGCAGTTCTTGTACGAACCTGTGCCTAGAAATTTTTGTGTAGCCGACAAGTCTCTCGAGTACTCATGGCTTAGAAGCCGCTTCGAATGGGATGGCATTTGTGTGGAGTTTCCGGACAGAACGTAGGCGTAGTCTTGCGGCGCGCAAGGGTCTCCAATTATATCGTTGACCTCAACCTTGACGAAAGACTTCATGAGTCGCTTCAAGCACTTGGCCTTGCAGACTATTCTCGACAACGGCCCTCTGATGCGCTTTTCGTACACCAATAGATCCACTTGAGCATTCCTGGCATTTTCAGAGCCCAACCCCTCGAAAGTGACAGTGTGTAGGATCCAGTTGAAACTGTCAGCGTGTCGCTTGCCTCCTGCGTGGGCGTTGCGCGCCTGACCCGAGCTGAGCTGACTCACTACATCTCGACTGGCGTCGTTCGTGAGCTGGTGAGTGAGACGCACCGAGTCCTTACCCATCTCGAGCACGCCGTAGGCTGGCGGCTTGGCGCCCGTCGCCATCTCTTTGAGTGTGATCACGTTGTAGAACTGCTCCTGCGAGCCCACCAACACCTGGGAGAAGTCATGATGGCCACTCATTAGGTCACTCACATGTTTCACAAAGGTGACGTTGCTGCTCTCGGACGCCACCACTGTAACGGCAGTCCGAACTAGCATTTTAGTGGGAACAAAGGTATCAATGAAGGCCAGTATCCGGTCAACATAATCCTCCACCTCGACGCTCGACTTGGTGCTAAGTTCATCGAGACCCGATGGGAAATTGCGTTTCAGCGTCTCGGTAAATTGAGGCTGCCCGTTATCGTCGAGCTCAGTCCAATTGAATATGTGCACGCGGGTCGCGTACGGGACGCAGTCGATGACCACTCCATAGGCCAGATTGTTGGGGTAGTTCGGGATGAACGGCTGCACCTGATCGTTGAATACGTCGAACACATCCTCGAACGGAATATGCGCAAAAGCTTCATAAAAGTCTTCATCACCTGACGAACAACTCGCTGCGACCGAGAACAGAGCCGCCACCACGCCGGCCACAGTGAGATGAATTAACCACTTCCGGTCAAGAACAACTGCCAACGCCGACATAATCGAGCTGTGTGGAGTTGAGTTCGCTTGGAGCGGTGGAGCGGCCGTTGTTTGAGCAACAGCTCGAGGCTGGATCTGGCTAATGTAGCGATGGTGTGTCCCTGGCGAGAGTGCATGCCCGTGAGTTGACAGATCGCTAGGTAAAGGTGATTTGTCGCGTACACTCCAACGGAACTCCACCTGTGGCTCAGCTCTATTTTTGTCCAATTGTTGTACGCGCCCTAAGGAATCCTTGTAGTGCGTGTTCGTCACAGAATCAGCTCAAATAATGCCTTTGTTGTTTTGTGTGGCATTTATTTACGAGATGGGTTGTTATTCAATTTCACTCACTTGTCGAGCTCGAAGCGATCCAGAGTTCCCGTGCAAGTGACGTGTTACGATGAGGATCCAAGTTGCTCGTCTCCACTTGAACCAGTAAATCTTTGTAGTCGGCGGGCATGCGGAGCCCTTCACTCAGAAAGGTCTCGAGCCAGACCGCTTTGAAGCACAGGTGAGGCTCTCCTTCCGGTGGACTGACTGTTTCTGGAGTCTCACAGATCTCGCGATTCCTCCGGACGAAAGCGTCGTGGTCGTAGCGTTGGCTCGAGCCCAATAGTGCGCGACTGATCGACTGCGCCTGGCCGGTAGACAGCAGACCTAGCCCGTCGTACGGTACGAACAACTCGCCCAGCAAATCAACACTGCAAGACTGCTGGTTTTTGGTTCTCTTGCAGTACAGCCCCTCGGTTTTAGCCAACTGCAGCACTTCTACCAAGAGCTCTCTGCATTGGTCGTACGATCCAGTGCCGCGCATTTTGTACAGAAAACTCTTACCTTCGAGTCGGACTGTATCGAATATGAGCCTGTGGGTTCCGGCCAGATTCGAGCCGTACGGTTTCATAATGAGCTCGGACAAATAGCCCGGCGGCGCACAGGGATCGTCGATGAGCCGGATGTCACCTCCGCTCGGTTCTTGGGCGCAGTCCGCCCGCAGACAGGTGGCCGCTTTGCGCGCCAACTTCTTCAACTGACTCGGCGACTTCTTGTACTTGTAGAGCACTAGACTGCGGTAGGCCTCGTGAGCGCTGTTGAGGCCAAAGCCGGCAAATTCTATCGAGTGCTTGAGCCAGGCCTCGCCCGATGGGAAGCGGCCGTTCTCGGTCTGTTGCGCTTTCTTTGCTGCATAGCTGGACAGCTTGTAGAAGGTGTGCGACAGTTGACTCTGACGCAATAGTTCATAGCTGACTCGCGCGTTGACGTTGCCCATCTCGAAGGCGCCATAAGCGACCGGACGTCCGGCCTCCTCGTCGCCGCGCACTCTGGCCAAGTCTCGCTGTCCCTCGAAGAATTTGTCGAGGCTGTGCTGCGTCTGCGCCTTGACCGATGAGAACTCCAGATTCGGGTCAAATATCTCGCTCAGGCCGATAATGAGGTTGGTATAGCCAAGACTCGGTGACACGAAAACCACGCCCGTCGCGGGTCGCTCGCTTTCTGGCACAATCTCGTCGACAAAGCTCCTGATTTGTTTGAGCGAATCTTCGACTTCAGCGCGTTCAGGAGGCACATTATTTAAGAGAGACCTAAACTCTCTCAAGACCGGCGCTGAGAACCACTTGGGATCCATTAAGTCAGTATCCCAATGGTAAATCGAGACGCGCGTCGCTTTGGTGCACGTCTGGATCACAACTCCGTACGACAGTGTCTGCGGGTCGTGGCGGACGTACGAACGGAAGTGAAAGATTCTGTAGGCTTCCTGAGGCGAGAACTGGGCAACATCCGGGCAGTCGCCCTGGCCGCCAACTCCAACCGCAATCAACAGCAGTGCCAATAGTACCAACATGATCGTCAGAGTAGTGTTCCAGTTTGAGAGTTTATCTTCTTATGTCAAAAGTGTACACAAAAATTGGTGCACATGATCAGCAACCTCGAGTGCTTGAAGGGTGAGCCTGTTTATTGTTTTGTTTTCGAATTGTCGACTCCAATCGCATCGACGGTTTTGACTATTTTTGGCTCTCACAATCAGGATCGCAACTGCGAGTGTGTTTGGTGTCTGCTGGCGGTCTAGCTATGAACCCACTTGGCAACCTCACCAGATGTCACGGACAGCGGAAATGTCATCATGGAGATTGCGCCCCTTGAGAGTGATGTCAGTCCTAAGCCTGTCAAAGTCCTCGGGCATGCGTAGAGCTTTGATCAGTACTGTGTCTAGCCAGACGGCCTTGAAGCAGAGCTTCAAGTCAGTCGCGTTGCTCAGGGGAGTCTCGCAGATACGCTCGGTCTCTATGGCCATCTCCTTGTGGTCGTACACTCGGTACGACCCGAGGATCGCCTCTGTGATGGAGCGAATCTGGCCAAGAGCCAGCAAGCCGAGTGTCTTGTAGGGCACAAACTTCTCGGTCAGCAAATCGGTGTTGCAGGACCCAAATGCGGAACGGCCGGCTCCCAGTTTGCGTATCTCTTCTGGCAACCTATTGACGATCTTGACACACTCGGAATACGAGCCGGTCCCGCGCGTCGCATAGGTGAGGCCGCACTTGCCCTCATACAGCTCGGCCTTGGCGGGCCGCCTCTCGGACACTCCCGAGTTTCCGCATGACTTCCGTCTGGGCTCCGAGAGGTAGCCCATAGGGGCGCATGGATCCTCGAGCACCAGCATGTCGCCGTTGACGGAGTTGTCGCGATTGGCCGACATGTGGTCGTCGACGATCAGGTTCAGGTAAGTCTCGTACGCACTCGCACTACCTAGGCCCTCGAACTTAATTGAATGTCTCGAGAAGAGCTTACCTCCGGGGGCGGCGCGCGCGATCCGGAAGAAGGCGTCGCGTGCGCGGCTCGAATCAAGATAGAGCACCATCTCCGTTTCCATGTCTTTGAGCAGCTCATAGCTGAGCACTAGCGAGCTGTTGTCCATTTCGATTACCCCGTAGGCTGCCGGTCTGCCTGCAACCCTCGAGGCGCTTACCTGTCGCGCCTGCTTGCCGTCGCGCAACAGTTCTCGTACTTCCTTGCGCAAGATCACCCGCACGTCGAGCTGTTTGAGTGTTGCTATGAATCTCATGGCAACACTCTTGAGGTACTTGTCGTCGCGTTCGTCTGAGGAGACGATCATTACGCTCATGGACTCGAGTTTGTCGGCCGCGAAGTGGCTCTTCACCAAACTCGTGATCTCATTCACCAGCTCCATCATGCGATCCTGGTCGAAGGCATAGTTCATGAATCCCGGCTCGTACACTTGCCTCAGTGGCCTCGTCTCCGTAGTGCTCGTCCAATCAAAGGCCTGCACCAGCGTCTTTTCGTACGTGCAGTCGATCAGGAGGGCCGTGCCAGGCTCCGAGATGGGCGTGCTGGATGTGAGGGCTTCTCTATGGAACAAACTGTAGGCGTCGTCGGTGGCTAGGTCACCGAGTCCTTGGTCGACAAACGAGTCGACCAGGTGGACTGCCACCAGGAGCAACAAAGTGCCAATGTAACGGCGCGCCATGAGAATGGTTGTGGTTTGCTTGATGAGCGGCTCGCAGTCCGATAAATTATGCAACACATGTGGACACTCTTGCGAGGCGTCACAACTCTCTGGGCCTGCAATCACATCGACTGTTGACTATTGGCTGAAAATAACCGAAAACATTGGCGAGTGACTATTTATATCGCTTTAATTGACACTTTGCTCCAGCGATATCCATAAGTCGCGAATGGCCGACGTGTTCTGGTGCAGGTCCTGCTTGCCCGCATACTGGTGCGTCCTCAGTCGGTCGTAGTCGGCCGGCATACGCAGGCCCTCCACGAGCATCGTGTCCAGCCAGACGGCCTTGAAACAGAAGGACACATCGCCACTTCCGGCGTAGGGAGTCTCGCAGATCTGCTGGGTTCGGCTGATCACGTCCTCGGAATCGTAAACGCCGTCAAAGTCCACCAGTTGTTTGTTGATCGACTGCACTTCGCCGAGGCCGAGGAGTCCGAGCGTGTCGAATGGAAGGAATTGCTCGCCGATCAGGTTGACAGGACAGCTGGAGTCCACTTCGGGCGTCTCGCAGTTGAATTTCTGCTTCTTGGCCAATTTCATCAGCTCGACGGTGAGTTCCGCGCACTTGTTGTACGATCCCAGGCCTCGTATTTTGAAATAGAAGATCGAGTCGTCGTCGTCGAAGACCCGATCGTTCAGCAGTCGTGCATGCTGACCGCCAATCGGCCTATTCAGCACGTCTGATGTGAAGCCGTTCGGTGCGCACGGGTCATTGATCACTATGGGATTGTCCGGGTCCATACCGAGCGACTTCCTGCACAAATTGGGCGCACACTTGATCGCGTGCTTGTAGAGCGCCGTCTTCAACTTCCGCCTGTCCAAATACTCACCGATCAGTAGCCGGAAGTGGGCCTCGTAGGCGGTCTCGGTGCCGAAACCCTCGAAGGTGAACGAGTTGGGCACCCAGACTCTGTTCCTCTGGTGTCGGCCGTACTCGGCGCTGTGGGCGCGCCAGCCGGCGCCCGTCGCCAGTTGACTCAGCACCTCCATCGTGGCGTCGCCCCTCATCAGCTCGTAGGTGACTCGTAGCGACTCGTTGGTCATCGTGATGGCGCCATAAGCCACGGGTCGGCCCGCCTGCCTGTCGAGCGCTTTGCGCGCCAGGTCTCTGTTGTTGTCGATCAGCTGTCTGAGTCGCTGAGTGCGGTCGGTCTCAGTGTAGGCGAACTGGTGACGTCGGCCGAACTCGAGCGCCAGGTCCTCCATGATCTCGTCCCAGGGCTCGCCGGGCGAGGCCACAATCAGGCCGGTGAGCGACTGCACATCAGCGGGCACGTTCTCGTCCACGAATCTCAAGACCTTGTCGATAAATTGGTCGAGCTGCTGCTCGTTGTGCATAAAGTCTAAGAAAGTGGGCACTATCTCAAGAACTTTCGGCTGCGCAAACTCTTGGCCGTCCTCCACATTGCCCCACTGGATAATGTGCACTCGAGTGAGTCGCCTGTTGCTGTCGATTAGCACTCCAAAGCGCAGGCTGGCCCGTTTCTGGGGTGCATATCGATCTTTGTGGAAGAACTCGTAACCGTCCGATGGCGGCACACTCGCCACCTCCACGTCAGCCAGTCGCTCGAGCACGGCATTCGAACCCACGACTAGTGCCAATAGTGCTGATTCGATCGAGTAAGTATCCTCTTAGTCATCGTCGAAGTGGTGATCTCAGCGAAGGCAATCTATTGCCAGTCGGACATATACTTACCTGAACAGAATAAGATTGGGGTCTGCATGATGAGGGCGTCTGCTAAGGCGTGCGCCGAGGAGTTTCTAGAGACAAAGAAAAAAACTCATGAAATCAGGGGCAACCCTCAGTCGAGCTGGAGAGTGCTATTTATAAAGTGGCTGCGCTCGCTTTGCAGTAAACATCAACAAGAGGATCCTGTGAGCTTACACATGACTGCCTATGCGTCCAGAGGCTGACTTGCCTCCGACTTCCGGGCTCGCTCGTCCAGCCAAATGGCGCGCACATTATTCATATTGCGATGAATGTTCCGGTTTCCAACGTTCACATAGGGCTTGAGGTTGTTATAGTTTGCCGGAAGTCGGAGGCCCTCTGTGAGGAAGGTGTCCACCCAGACGTTCTTGAAGCAAAAACTGGACATGTCCCAGGCTTTGGCCAGCCGCTCGTCGAGGTTGGCCTCATTTTGCGGAGTCTCGCATATCTCTTGGGTTCGTTTGACAATCGCCTCGTGGTCGTAGTTAGCCTCCGGGCCCAGCAACAGGCTGACTGTGGATTGCACCTCATTGAGGCCAATTAAGCCGAGCGACTCGTACAATAGGAAAGGCTCGCCCACGAGGTCGATACTGCAGCCGTTGGCCGAGTTGGCGGGACAGTTGAGTCGCTCCTCTTTGGCCAATGTAATCACTTCCAGCAGCAGTTTTTTGCATTTACTGTACGAGCCAGTGCCGCGTCGTCTGAACCGGAACTGGTTGTCGTCCACATAGACTTTGTATCCCAACAGGAAGACGGGCTTGATGCCGCCCTTGCGCGCGTGCCTGGGTCGAATGTGCACCTCTGACAGGTAGCCTGTCGGTGCGCAAGGGTCGTCGATGATTGCGACAGAGTTGGCGTCGTCGTCCTTGCACTTGCCACCTACGAAGCACTGTAATTTAGATTTGAGCTTGTCGCGCTTGCTCGGCTTCCTGAACTTGTAGACCAGAAGGTCGACGTAGGCTTCGTGCGCACTCAGCAGCCCGAAACCGTCGAATCGCACCGAGTGGAGCGCCCATCTGGAGTTACCGTCTGTGTACATTGTTGACTTGGCGTGAGCATTGACGGCGCTGGCATCGGACAGCCTACGGGCTATCGAGGTGACTTTGTTGCGCAACAGCTGGTGACTCACTCGCACTGCATAGCCGCTCATATCTATGACGCCGTAGGCCAATGGAATGCCTTTTGCCTCGTCCTCCTGGTCTTGTCTGAGAGCCTCATTCTCACGCACCAGAGCGTACAAAGTTTCGGGCGATGCGACTCGCACATAAGCGAATTTGTGGTCTTCCCTCATGAGTGCTCCCACATAGCTCATGAACTGTTCGTCGTGACTGCTGAGTCCATGAAGAGCCACGGCCGTGAGCTCTTGCTGGTCCGCTGGAATGGTCTCATCGATCAATTTTATGATATCGCCTAGGCGAGCTTTAACTTCAGACTCCTGGGTAGCCTCCAAGAGGCTTGGCTCGAACTTCCTGTTCACCAATTCCTTGCAAGTACTCGGGTCCTCGACGCAGCCACGCCAGTCAAAAATATGCAGCCGCGTGGTTTTGCGCGAACTGTTCAAGATGACTCCAAATGCAAGGTTTGCCAGGTCGTCCGCAACGAATGTCCGGAAGTGTTCGTCAAATAGGATGAATGCATCGCTGGCGGCAATATGTTCGAGTTCCTGGTCATCCGCGCGCAACATCCGAGTGCTGGCGGCTGCCAACACAAACGCCAAGACGACTAACCGGAACCAGGGATTTTTTACATTATTATCATCATTTAAGAGCTTAGTTGGCTAGCTAACTTTAATTGCAAAACTCACCTGGAGCTAATTTGATAGAGAACATGTTGTTGAATTTAAGGGACGAGTCTTTATTGTCGCATAAGTTCGATTAACACTATCACTGTAGTTTTGCTGTGGCATACAAATCCCAGCCAGGGATCTCATTGCGGCTATTTATAAAGATTACGTAAGATACATAGAGTGTCCAAACCATGGAGTTTGTTTGCCTGGTAGTTATAGCCCCTCTATCGGGGCCCCCGCCATGCGTTTCTCAGAGGGAGAGAGAAACAGAGAGATAGAGAGGCAGTGGATGACACGATAAGATGCTCTCTTAGATATAACAAAGGCAGAAGTTGAATCCCAAAATTCGAAACTTTTTGCTAGCAGAGGTCCATAGAGTAGAGAGCTTGATATTTAACCAGTAACCGGAAAGGTTGGTGACTGCCTATCAACAAGAGAAAGAGAGAGAGAGAGAGAGCGCGCGCGATCATTTGCAGTTTCCACATATGGTCTACATATGAATGTTTAATTAATGGTTTCGATCAATTCAAAACTCTGAACCTCATGTGCTCTCCCATTGTTGGCATCCCAAAGCCGCGAGCCAACAAAGTCTCAATCCAAATACCGTTGAAGCACAAGTTCACTGGTCCGGTGTTGCGCTTGTAGCGGCTGATTATACGCTCATATGGAGTCGCGCAAATATCTGATGCCCATTTTAGGGAAGTCTGACGATCGTAGTATTGGGGGTTCAGGAGGTTTGCAATCGAGGAGAGCTCGCCGCTACCGACGACCGGCCTCGACTCATAGAGCACAAACGGCTCGCCCAGCAGATCGACTGCGCAAGAGCGCTTGCCACTGGCGCCCGTTGAGCAGCCATAATGTTCCCTCTTTACGACGGCGAGCAATTCCTCCAGTGAACGCTTGCAAAGACTGAATGAGCCAGTGCCCTTAACAATGAACGAGATTTGGCTCTTGTCCGATCCACTGGCGCTCGAGTGGCCCGAAGCTCGCGACGATACCGAGTCCTGCATTGTGACGGGCCGATGTTGCAGCTCCGATGTGAAGCCCTTTAGGGCGCAAGGATCCTCAATTTCGAGCTGATCTCCCATCGTGGACTTTGAACACCCGAGCACGGACTTGGACTTGTTGATGAGCTTCCGGAACGAGCTGCGCCTCATGTGCTTGGCGATCAGCAAGTCCAAGTGAAGCTCGTGAGCGGCCTTTGTTCCGAGACCAGGAAAGCTGACCTTATGGATGATGTCAGAATAGACGTCTCCATCTGGAGTGACTTGGTTGTCGGCGAACGCGAGTCGCGCTTCGTTCGACGTAAGTTTGCCGACGATACGTCTGAGCGAGTCCGCTGTGAGGACTTGCGTCAGACTGACCGCCTGTTCGCCGATGTCGACCACTGTCTTGGCATTCAGGTTGCCCGACTCCACCGCTTTGGGCTCGCGTGTGGCCTCGTTCGCATTCATCCATTCGTACGTACGATCTTGCGAAATGATTTTGACCTGAGCGAAATCGTGACTCCGCAACACTTGGCTCAGCAGACTCGACATCCGGTCCTTGTTTGGCGCCTTGTCGGGCACGAGCACGCCCACGCCAGTCAGCGAGATGGAATTGGGCGCTACGTTTTCATTGATGTAGGACACCCACTGGCTAACAAAAGACTCCAGCACCGATTGGGACACTCCATCTGCTCGATTGAGTAGATCGTGTGCGAAGTCTCGCTCAATAGGCGCATCCGGTTTGTGGCGCTTCATCTGACCATTGACGAAATCGATGGCTCCGACCCACTTATAGATGTGCAGACGCACTCTGCCTGGACCCAAATCTATTATGACGCCATAGTGGAGGTTATCCGGGTCATCGGGATCAAAGTCCTGAACTTGATTGGCAAACAGAGCGAGTGCATCGTCGAAATGGATCTCCTGTTTGATGCGCTGATACTCGGCAGCACAGCCGGCAATCAGCAAAACCGCTATGACTGTGCATGTGATCAATCAGACCGATTGTATTAGTGTCAATATGTTCGCAACAATTTCAAATCTTACTAAGGTTGGGACTTACACGTGATCAACTTTATCTGTGCCATTGGAAGGAGCGTCCAAGATTACGGTTTGGGTAGTTAGAGTGCGGGTTGAGCTGGAAATTGATTGACAGAGCTGATGACGGTCCGAATAGGTAGCTCGAAGTCTATGCTATTTTGGGTGACAATCCGGAAATACCCTACAACTTTTTCCCTCCTCAGTCGAAAGTTTCAACGACTGTTTTGAGCGGGTCTCGACGGCAAGAAAGAAAGCCTGATTATCGAAACTCGGATGTCGATAGATAATGACATCATGATGGCATCGGTCACAACTAGACACACTTCAGATCTTTTATTCAATGTGTTCACTCCTGGTTGGCACGTTTGCACTCCGAGCCGTCCTTCGGTGAGCAAGCGGTGAATATCTTCATAAAGAACTTGTTGACTCCGTTAGGCGGACTTGCCTCTCGCTTGGTGCCGCTGCAAAATTCGTCCTGGCGCGCGTAGCACTCCTGCAAGTATGGCATCAGGTTTACCTTGCTGTCCTGGTTTTTTTCCATAAGTCGGTCGAGAACATTGAAAACTGTCAGACACTTGGGGAAGTTGAGCTCACACACGTCCAACATTGAAGCGACCCTGTTTTTGAGGTCGAAAAGGTACGGATCCTTGAGAATGCCGTCGCGCAACTGACTCGAGTTCATCTCCTTGAGCATCGACTCGAGCGCCTTCTGTGTAGCATCAAAGCCCACCGGCTTCGAGTCCGGATCAGCCCAGACAACACGCACTCCTTCAATGAATGCATCAGTGTAATTATCATCGTCTCCTGCTTGGGCCAAACAGAGGACCGGAAGTAGCGCAATTAGCGCAAGGACTGAGTTGGCTGCCAGCATCTTGATGAGAGGGAATCTCCAGATTGTTGAGTGATTATCTCGAGGTCGGAAAGATCGATTAGAATATGGCTTCGATGAGTACTGCGGAGTGTACCTCTTTGTCGCTTTTCGCAAGTTGACATCACCCTAGATCTCGGCTAGCATCTGTCTGACCTAGCGGCTAGCTAAAAATAGTCGTGTGCAATAGAAACCAGATTGACTCACTCGCCAAGCCCAGGAGAGTACGGTTGGGGGAACCTCGCTAGATGGAGCCACGAGCAGTAACAACTGATGGGCTGACTCATCTCGGATCCAAAATCCAGTTGTCTGGTGCTCAACTATGAGGACTCAAAGAGCTCAGGAGTTTCCTCACTTTTTTTGCAAAATCTGCGTATGGAAGATCATCTCGTGTTGAGAGAATGTCCTCAAGTGGCGCATAGAGAGCTTCGTAGTGCCTCAAGAGCTCGAGGACTATGGTTTGGGCAGTTTTTGTTCCAGATATTTCTTCAGAGGTTTCGTCCGACTGACCGGTGTGTTGTGTAGGTCTTACTCTAAGTTTCATACTTCCATCGTTATCATGTAAGATATTTGGATTGTTGTTGATTCTTCTACGGCTGCGGTTCAATTTGCTTAGCTCGATGACGAGATCTAGCGCATCGCAAGTTCTCTGTAGTGTCTTATACGGCGATCCAAGTTTGTCCCATTTGTTCTCCATGAAACTAAACTTCTGCTCGAGGTCGAGCTGTATGGCCTTGATTCTTTCGAGTAGCCTTCCGACATCTTTATCAAGCTCAGTGATTTTATCACAGTATGGGTTGAGATCCGTACGAGCACTAACAGACTTTTTTGACTCCTCCAGCCTCTCTAAGGCAGCAACAAGCTCTTTGTCCATATCGCTATTGAGAACAGTCAATCAATTCAGACTGAGGAATAGTCCGAGACAGGTGAGGCGTCAAGAGCCCGACTTGTGAGATCTGTAATCATCTTCAACGGGGTGTTTGGCTTCTGAGACGCTTGCGCAGAAACGCACGTGGTTGAAGCCAGCCGCAAACTCGCTCATGAATCTCGTGTCAACATTCACGTGATAATACCTAAGGATCGGACTAAGATTCAATACATCGTGGCATTTGATAGACCGTAGGATACAGATGATTCAGATATTATGGCCAAAACAAGGAAGAGAAAGAATGCGAACGCTGATTTCCAGAAAGTCAAGCTAAAGGTCGGAAGGAAACTTAAGCGCGATAACAATGAGACAAAAGCAGAATTTAAGTCTAGAAAGATCGTTCTCAAAGAAATATCCGGTCATTCGAAGGATCCCATCACAGCCCTAACCTATCATAGTGATCATATTTCTCAGCATGGTAAATTGACACTGTTAAATCACTTCAACTCGGCCTTATCACCTGTTATTGTCAAGACTCTAAACAAACCCATTCTAGACAGTCTATCAAAATTTGTCATCGACCATTCAGAGCAGGTTCGAGCGTCCACCTATAAATGTCTCAAGACTTGCTACAACAACTTGAAGCAACAACAGTTATCCTTGAGGGAATTCACCTATAATTTGAAGCCATACCTAGACTGTGCATTCACTCACATAGACCAGGGGATATCAAATGATTGTTACAGATTTATCGAGTATCTTATCAACACTAATGAGCCTCAGACACATGAACCTCTCATGGAGATTTTGTTGAGACGCATTGAGGTTGGCAATATGCAGACGAGAGAGTGGCAACTTGCAGGCAAGCTCAAACAGCTATACTTTGCCAATCAGAAGCGTGAAGCTGTGGAAGAACGAAGAAAGAACGATAATCTCAACCCAACAATGTATTCGGATCTTGGCGGATTCTTGGATCTGGACGAATTCATTCACTATCCTCAAGAAACAATCAGGACCGAATACGACGAACGTGAAGTTCTACTCGTACCGAAGTTGAGATTTGATAGCAATGTCTTCTTGTCGCTAGTAAAAACAACATCAGAACTCTGAGCTCACCCCCACCCCCTCAGTTCAGAGTCTAGTATTGATACTGCGGTCATCTATCAGTTGACGTTAACTAGAGTAGATGCTTGACTAGCATCTCAAGGAAGCTACTCTTATATACAAGCAATCCCCATATCCATTTCTAGTTTGGGTTGAAAAATATTGTATAGGCAGCGCCTCTCGCCAACCTCTGCCCCCACCTGGCAGGTTTTGATCAAGAGTGCTGTATTGTGCTGTGTAGTTTCTTTACGGCAGTCGTCATGACTAGACTCTGATAGAAAATCATCCAACATTACAAGCTTCAACTATTCCGGTAGAGGCGTGTCCAGAAGGGAAAGGAAAGCTGACAGTCACACTCATGGTTTGATAGCCACCCTACGCGTGCCTACCGCGCTGGATCACAGGATCCATCTCGCGTGGGGCTGCGTCAGGTTTGCTTGAGGAAGTCATCTATGACGTTAGAAAGTCTTCTGACTTGCTAATGCATGACTGCAAAGATGGCGGCCCTGATAACAAGGTTGCGCAACTATCCAGGCGGCAACCGCCTGCTCGAGGAAGTTCGCGGTCGGCGGCATCAAGGGCGCGAAGCGCGCCTGCTCATTACATATCAGACCGCCTGAGCTCACCTTAAGAGTGTCATCGTTGTTTCTTCTGTATTCAGAGAACATTTTTATCATTCGTTATATTCCGTTCATTCTCTCTGATTACTTATCACTTATCGCTCATCCACACAGATCACATCAAACCTCATCATGTCCGCCGATATAGCCTTGATTGGCCTTGCCGTTATGGGTCAAAATCTCATTCTCAACATGAACGACAAAGGTTTCGTTGTGTGCGCTTACAACAGGACCACCGAGAAGGTAGACAAATTCCTGGCTAACGAAGCAAAGGGTACCAAAATCATTGGTGCCCACTCGGTCAAAGAAATGGTCGATAAATTGAAGAAGCCTAGACGCGTTATGCTGCTTGTAAAAGCTGGCCCCGCTGTCGACGATTTTATTGAACAGTTGCTACCTCACCTCGAGAAAGGCGATATTATCATAGATGGTGGCAACTCTGAGTACACCGACTCCCAGCGTCGCACCAAGAGTTTGTCCGACAAAGGTATTCTGTTTGTCGGCTCAGGTGTCTCGGGCGGAGAGGAAGGCGCTCGTTACGGGCCCTCGTTGATGCCGGGCGGCAATCCTCACGCCTGGCCGGCAATCAAGGATATCTTCCAAAAAACAGCTGCTAAAGTCAATGGTGAGCCTTGCTGCGACTGGATTGGTGATGATGGCTCTGGTCATTTTGTTAAAATGGTTCACAATGGAATTGAGTACGGAGACATGCAACTAATTTGTGAAGCCTACCACCTGTTGCATGGTGGACTTGGTTTGACACATGATGAGATCGGAGACGTGTTCGATCAATGGAATAAGACTGAACTTGATTCATTCCTAATAGAAATCACACGCGATATTATGAAGTACAAAGACACTGATGGAAAGGCTCTTGTTGGAAAGATCATGGACTCAGCTGGTCAGAAGGGTACCGGCAAGTGGACCGCCATTGCGTCATTAGAGTATGGAATGCCTCTAACACTCATAGGAGAGTCTGTTTTCTGTCGATTCTTATCCGCTCTCAAGGCTGAACGTGTGCACGCTAGCAAAGTTTTGGCAGGTCCAGAACAGAAAATCAAGGTTGCTGACAGAAAGCTCTTTATCGAGCAAGTTTCCAAGGCTCTATACGCCTCCAAAATAGTGTCATACGCTCAAGGCTTTATGTTACTTCGTGCAGCTGCCAAACAGTTTAACTGGTCGCTCAACTACGGTAGCATTGCCTTGATGTGGCGTGGAGGATGCATCATTAGAAGTAGATTTTTGGGTGAGATCAAGAGGGCATTCGATAACAACCCGAAACTTGAGAGCCTTTTCTTGGATGATTTCTTTAAGTCAGCCCTTGCGGATGCCCAGACTGGCTGGCGACAAGTTGTTAGTCAGGCTGTGCTCAGCGGAATTCCGACCCCGTGTTTCAGCACAGCCCTGGCATTTTATGATGGGTACAGGACCTCATATCTACCCGCCAATCTGATTCAAGCACAGCGTGATTACTTCGGCGCCCACACTTACGAACTCCTCGACAAGCCTGGGCAATTTATACATACCAACTGGACGGGTCGAGGCGGAAACGTCTCATCAACTAGCTACAATGCTTGAGTAAGATAACCCCAAGGCGTGCAATAAATCTATCAATACCACTTTGGATAATGTTCTGGCTGTTTCAGGCAGCGTCCGATATCGATTTCGGGGGTATCCTCGTTAAGTTTATAGAGTCAATTATGATACACACTGAGTCGTTCGATTACGTGCGTATTGTTTAGATACATATCAACGATACATGCAAAGTGATACATATACTAAATCATGTCAGTGCGCCGTGGGCGCAACTTGAGGCGTCTCAGCACTGCCAAGCTTCTCTAGTGGATTTGGTATCATATCAATGAGTTATCGGCTTATAGGTGCGAACTTTACTTGATTGTTTCACATACCCGGCTGTTCTGGAGGCGCATCAACGAGGAGGACTGCCTGAGCTTGAGTGCCATCTGGCAGTGTGATGATGTGGGATATTGAGGGATCAAATTGAACAAGTGACATGGTTCCATCCGGATTGGCCAGTGATATTGAGCCATCTGGATTTTGTATGGTTGTGACAATCTGAGGATGCATAATTCCTTGGACTCCTTGTGGTGAGTACAGAGACATAGGCTTATTATCCTTATTGGTGCCATTGTTGTTACTATTATTGTTGCTGTTGTGATTGGTGTTGTTGCTATTATTTTGATTATCGAATTGGACGATCGAGGCAACGTTATTTGATTCACTTCCAAGAATGTTACCATTTGAGTTGCTCTTGTCTTTATCGTCTTCCTCTGTGTTCGCGGGTAGTAAGTCTTGTCTACCATGATATTCATAGCAATTCGACACTATTTGTCTAAGGGCGTGGGTCCAAGAAATCTTGTTTTTCTCATCGTCGCTTCGGGCATCGCTTCTGACATTGGCCCATGGAAGACCCTCGGGCCACCATGGCGGCTTTGTAGAGTCTTTACCCCAGCCTGGCTTGCCGCGGCCGGTAGAATATTTGAGCATAAGGGGAATGAAGGCTCTTAGTTGCGCCTGTGTCATCTTCTCCACAGGGGTTGGAATTCCGTCGACAACTAACGGTGGCAACTCGTGTTTACCAGTGTCACCCTTGACAGGCGGGGGCGCTTGGGCTGCCAAGGATTGTTCTAGTTCGTTCATTATAACTGATTTACATGTCCTGATTACACTCTCTAGTGGTTTGGCGCCGAATACTTTGAAGTTGTTTTGTGACTTCTGGGGCGTCACTACTAAGATAACAGCCTGTTGACCTACTCGCGCTGTATACTCATCTATAGTTGCTCTCAATCTTCGTAAAAGGCGTGTCTGTTGGCGTTTCCTGATCGATGGGTTCGTTTCAAATGCAACATTCCTATTCTTTCTCTTTTTACTGCCGCTGGCGATTGCCATGCCAGCTGCGATGCCAACTGAACTCGTGTACAAGCCAGCGGCTGCAAGATTCGCCATGGCACCATCTTGGTTGGTATAGTTCATCAGATCGCCTACATTACTGTTGGTATCTGAATCAATGGCATCCGATAATTCGTCAGATGACATGATTGGAGCCTTCTCTGAGCGGAGTGTCGTTCAGGTTGCCGTCCTATTGTTGTTGCCTGTCGTATGCCGTGAGCTCAAGTTAAGTTAATACTACTCAAGTTACTACAACTGGGCAACCTTCAATACCAGTTTTGTCTTTGGATTACTTATAATAAAGTTATGATTTATGATATACACAATGTCAATTGAATACGAGTGTATTGTTCAAATACACTTACATATTAGCGAACATGCAAAGTGGTACCTCTTATAAATAGGAGAAATGAACGGACTTTGTTCAAATTTTTGCCCCCTCGCTGTCGAGGAATCTGGGCAGAGAAAGCGTTGCTTTTCCCCTCTGAAAAACTCGGGAAAACTCTTGCCCGAGGATAGAATTCTGCTGACCCGCTTCGACACGCCTACTGATTGATTAGCAAGATTTCCGACTACCTGATATTTGAAGCTTCGTCATATGGTCGGATGCAACAACTCTACAACTATTGGTACATACTCATACCAGACTTCGAGGCATGAACTTGGCTACATGTGATAACAAGTGGCTGCGGGATGAACCTTCGGGTAGGCGGAGAAACGTTTGGCGGGCAGACGGGCAGGCTAGTTGGCGCGGGCCGGCTCAACAGTGCGAGTTTCTGGCGAGTAGGATTTGCCAAAGCAAACTCGCCAGGATCGCGCGCTATTATTCTTCACCTGAATTTGCGCGGCAGAGAATCGAATGTTGATTGCGCATGCGCATCTTGAAAGTTGGCGCCAATTATAAATTTGAATTTCTGCGCGCGCATCGATAATCGGAGTCCGATTATCGGACTGAAGTTATTTTAACTAGCTGAATTAGTGCGAGCTGAGAAGTCAAGCTCGACTGTCCACTGCATAGGTTTAAATTGGTCACAAGTCTAAACAAATTAATTGAATTTTTAGGTTTCACTTGATTGTTTAAAACAATCAAGTGAAAACCTAAAAATTCACCTTCCACTGTCTAAACTATTGCCCGAGTGGATGGGAACCAATCTTTCTGACAATTCGAGTCCTCACTGTTTCAACTCGTCTGCCACATTTTCACTGGTGACGTGTATGCTTTTCCGATTCCCAAGAGGTCATGCAGACCCATCGTGCATGTTTCTCTCGGATTGGATCTATGTTTCTACGAAAGCTTATTGCCACACTTACCTGACCGCCTCGTCGAATTTCTTGTCTAAAGCAATCAATGACATGTTTCTCGACAACTTGTTCAGAGGTAGCGACCTCATCCACCTCTCTCTTTAACTTTCACTGATGTTTTTAGACCAAGTGAGTAGCATAAAGGTTCAACAAATATAAGTCCACCTTGTGTGATATATTTATTAGAGAAACTGTTTCAACAAAAATCGGACTTGAGACTCGATTCTGTCCTCTCAGACAAGTTTTTGTACTTGCCAAAGAACGAAGCTAGGACACCATGGATATTCTTGTCTGACCAGTATTCTTGTCGGTATCCAACAGGTCCAACATGTTGCTCGAATAGAGAATCCCTGAGTTTTAAATCTGCTTGAGTTATAGAATCACCCATGCCAGCAATATCGAACCAGGGTTGATCCAATTTTTTCGCAAAATGTCCAACAAAAGCGCGACTTGTAAAGAATCGCCTCTTCTCAAAGTGCCAGAGAATGAGACGCCCAGAATCCCAAGACTCAAATTTGCTGTCGTGTGGGTCGAATTCGAAATTTAGAGGTTCCAGCTCGTCTATAACATCTATGATTTCATCTCTTGACTTATGCTCAGGGTGATCAACGATGTACACATGTCCATTGAAATCTTGTTTGGGTAGTACTACATTCTTGAATGCCTCTTCAACCGCCTCGAGGAACTCCCTGGTGTGAGCATTGCTGTTTGCTATCATTGGATCTGGATCATTCTTTATCCTCTCTAAGCAAGTATCAACCGGAGTATCTAAATAGATCGTGAGATGCGGTCTAGGAAGTTTTTCCAAGGTCATATTCCTGATAAAATTATACCGATGTCTCCAGTCGTAGAATCGGATACCATCTCCTCGCAGATAACCTCTAGGAAGCCAGCCGACATTGTGCATTGCTTCAACGATACCGCGTTCGGAGAAGGCCGACCTTGTCATGACAACTCCTTGACCAGTGTTGAAGATGTGAGACATTGCTTGCGCATATTGGTAGGCACGCAACTTGAACATTACATATTGAAGAATTATAGCACTATGTCTTGATGGATTCTCATGAAACATCTCCCAATCACAAGGTCTTAGTCTCTCCGGCAATAGTATGTTGAGCGCTCGGTAATCGAAGCCGTGTTTGTTGACATAGTAGCTCTCGAGGTCGACTGGGGGAATATATTTCATTCCCAGCTCATCGGCGAGATCTTTCGCGAACTGTTCCTTACCTGCAGAGATGTTTCCCTCAACTTGAATGACCTTCGAGTTCTCATCGAACTTTCTTGTGGTGAAGGGGTCTAAGAAAAAATTGAGGAAACCGTATGACCTTCGCTCGTAGGGCCATTGATAGTTGTTTTTCTTGGGCTTGAGTTTTGACTTGTGGCAGATGGACCGTGAGGATATGGTTGCAGCAGATTTGGGGGGAGCTATCGAAAGTAGCTTTGAAGAAATCATAGTGACACAGTTCACAAGACTAGCAATATAAGCAAGGATCTTCGAAACCGAGGAATCGAAGGTTTTAACAAAGTACAACGATTTGAGCCACCAAGCAACGCCGCGGAATTGAATGTTATGATCTGCGACACAATGAGAGAGAGAGCGTGAGGAAGAAGGCTATATAAGACACATAAGGCGTTTTGAAACGCTCGTGCAGAAAACAGCCTACTTTGAGTCTATTCAAACCAATATCACTTTTATTCAACAGGACGAGGTTTAGGAAGCTTCCAGCCGAGTGATGTCCATTCGTCGTCTGTGATGTCATGAACTTTCTTATTCAGAAGTTGAACCGAGGTTTGGGTGCGAAGACCGTCATAATATTTCTGGATTTGAGCTCTGTATGCTTCTCGGACCGATCTCAACTTCTCCTTGATTTTTGCATGTTTTTCAAGAAATTCCTTGGCGCTTAATGGCACGAAGACATTTGGTAAGTCCACAGTGCAGCCAGCCTGCCTGAGCTCTTGAATGGTCGCATCTCTTAGGTATGCCGGTATCTTAAGTTTCATTTCCGTATATTTGAGTTTCGTGTTGTTCTTGTGCTGATCTATCAGAGCGACCATTCGCTTGTATATCTCGTCTTGTTTTTGCTTGAAGTCGCTAGATTCCAGCGGGAGCTTCTGTCGGTTCGGCAAACAAGAGTCGTGCTCTCGATCGTCGATTACTATCACCATAATGTTAATTGGAGTGGTATCGCCCTATGCATGCGATGGATGAGTATTTCCTCTACGCCATACATACCACCACCTCACAAGGCCTACTGAAACCAAATCAACTTGAATCAGAGTGACAGTCCATGGGTTCCCTCAACGAGGCAGCGATATTTTGGTATTTGTTTTCATCTGAGTTTTTACTCACGCACCACTGACTCAGGTTTTGGCACGGCACGCGCAGAATTCCACGCGTGTCGCGAGGTACTTTCAGAAACCGCGTTTGCTATCCACAATTCCAAACTAAATTATGTATCAACAAACTATATTTCTCTAACCACAAGGATCATTCAATCTAGTCCCAGATGACTAATGATAACTAATTTGAGGCTAACCTCTGGAGAAACCTCGCTGTCATGTCTTTTGCGGCTGCTGTCGCGGAAGCCTGCAACGACCAGTCAGTCAGTGTGATCACAGCAGATGGTAAGGTTCTAGTCGGAACCTTGAAGGGCATCGACAGCAGAACGAACGTTATCCTCGATGACTCTCATGAGAGAGTCTTCTCCCAGGATCAAGGTGTTGAGCAACATCAACTAGGTTTGTGCGTCATACGCGGAGAAAATGTCGCACTGATCGGCCAGATAGATAGGGATATGGATCTCAAGCTAGACTTATCAGAATGTAAAGCAAAGCCACTAAAACCCGTAGTACATTGAATTTTCAATCAAGGCATTCGACTTAACCACACTCAAGTGGTTTTTATTTGGACTTCTCCAACAGTGGAGATTCTATTAGGCGCTGATATGTTGTGGGATCAGAAGTCCTCATCAATATCAAAGTTGACTCTCTCGGATGGATTTGCTAAACCAGTGGTGAGCGGCTTAGGCACGGCAGATTCGTCCATTCTAGGCTCCACCACCCAATCGAATGGAGTTTTTTCCACTTTAAAGATTGGGTCGTGCTTCGTCTCGTTCAACAGTATATTACCAGACAACTCAATGAACTGCTCCATGGAGTGCGCGTCGATTCCTATTATTGATACCGGTAGTGCATTTAAGAATATATTCTTCACAAATGTGACGGCTTTCATAACGATCTCGGCCGCTTCGGGCTCCTCAACCTTGTCGTCTATATATTCAAATAGCATGCACGAGAAGCTGAAGTTCAAGCTTTCATCGCGCCAGATTTGGTTATTCGCCTTCATAAGTCCATTCATCGCAGTCGGGTGTTGTTTTTCAAGCCAGCTGAACATGATAAAAGGAACTGTAAACAGGATGCCTTGCAATGTTGCAAATGTCAGCATCCTTTTCGCGAACGACTGGTCCTCCATTATGATTTTTTCTACATACCACCGCAGTGTATCCCTCACCTCGGGTAGGCGGGCTACCTCGCCTAGTACCTGAGCCTTTTGGTCAGCATCACCCGTTAGTTCATCTAGTAGCATTGAGTACATCATACTATGTGTCTTCTTGGCCTCTGCTTGCGAACCAAAGTAATAGGCTGCCTCTTTTATGTCAACCTGGTTGATGAGATCCAAAAAGAGTTCCTTCTTCACGATCGAAGTGTGCGTTATGAGCATGAGGGCAAGAATTTTGGTGAGATATTTTTGCTGTTCCTCGTTGAATGTTTCCAGCATACTAGGTCTTTCCTTGTCGATGTTGACCTCGTATACAGTCCAAAACCAGTCCAACGAGGTCTGGTATTTTCTCCAGATCTTCTCAAACTGGATTGGGAGTGTGACATACTTGATCGGATCGGCGAGAATTTCCACGTCCATGATGGATATGTGATGAATGAAAGATATTGAAAGCAGAGCAAAAGTTTCGAGTTGGGGCGCTAAAAGTTACAACACTGGCTTCATCGATAAGCTTAGGGGCCAACAAACCCTTTCACTCGCGATGGCTTTGGCGCGAGTCGCAGACAACAACAGTAAGAAGAACAAAAGCGCGCGTAGGATATTTGAAGTTTCGCGCGAACATGACAGCGGAGAGTCCGATGAAGATTTTGAAAGTTGACAAACATCACCAACAGTTATTCAGCATACCGTCGGGATTCTCTACCTCAAGGCATAGAATCGCCTCAACCACCTAACAAGTCTATTAGCCGTGTGGTCAGCCAGTTTACATACAGACAGATGGGTGGGGTCGTGAGTTACTTCAAACAACTGTTCGGATCGCGCGAGATGCGCATACTCATCCTCGGACTTGATGGCGCTGGTAAGACAACCATATTGTACAGACTCCAGGGTGGCGAGGTTGTCACCACTATACCGACCATTGGATTCAACGTCGAGCAAGTTAGTCACAAGAATCTCAAACTACAAGTCTGGGATCTGGGCGGCCAGACAAGCATAAGACCCTATTGGAGATGTTATTATACAAACACAGATGCAATCATATATGTCGTAGACTCGGCCGACCGGGAAAGGATAACGATATCCCGACAGGAGCTCGTACTCATGCTTGAGGAGGAGGAGCTGAAGAAGTCCATATTGTTGGTTTTAGCAAACAAGCAAGACATGCCTAATGCTATGAGTGTAGCCGAAGTGCACCAAGCACTCGGCTTAGAAATGCTCAAGAATAGGACATTCCAAATATTTAAGACATCGGCTATTAAAGGTGATGGTCTCGACGAGGCCATGGAATGGTTGTCGGATGCGCTTCTTGCGCAACAACGGCACAGCTGAACTATAGATTGCGTCCGAGAGTTAAACGTGTGGTTGTTAGCTTGTTTGTGGTGGCTGCAGAGAATAGAGTTTCTTTGGTGGCCGAACCCGCAGACTCGCTATCTGGAGCACTGTGTTCCATTTGCAAGGGGACTTACGGTACAGTTGACTGATAGTTTTCGTTTAGGGTTTTCTATTTACTCACAAATCGATCACTCTAGCCATCATCTAAAAGGATCCACGCAGTCGCGAGCACTGAACAGTCACAAGCCACAGGATGATTTGTGAGCTCTAGCGATTAGTTGGGGCCTGCGGTCAGCTCAAACGAGCTGGTGAGTACGTCGGTGGACAAGGCTCGAGACGCGATGAAGACGTGGACTGTGATTTATGTCCCATTCAGGCCTGCCTGATTTTGTAGTAAATTGCCTTCGAGCTGGCGAGGACAAAATCTTGTGGCCAATCGGTGAGTCGGTTTGGCATAGGCAATGGGATTGGTTACCAGACAGGATGTTTGCTCTGCGCAAGTTCAGTAGTGTGACGCGCAACGACACGACTGGGCCGCAGCAGACAATGTTTGTCTTTCTCCGATGCCGATAGTTAACGATAGGCAAACAAATCAGCGCGCGAGGCCAGAAGTCGAGATACACTGATTGATTGAGCTCCTCCGAGCTGTTTACCTTCAGGTTCTGGGCGTTCCAGCTCGAACTTCTTCGCCACGTCACCAACGACCGGATGTTGCACTGGCGGAGACGGAGACTCTGTGCGGCGGTTGGCCTGCGCCTTGGCACCGAACGCTAGGCGTTGTCGCGGGCGCTTCTGTTCAAGCGAAAGTGCAAACCACACCTATAAGTTTACACTGACGGGATCCGCGAGCGTGCGCGCGTGCCGCGGGAATACAGGTGAATTTAGTTCGCCCCCGGCCTTAGGCCAGGTAGATGTTCGCACATTATGAGCGCACGAGCGTATCAGCGTCCGTTCAGTGAGCCGCAGGCGCGAGGTGTGAAAATAATGGATTCAATAATGGCTCACTCCTTGTGCTGTGGGCCGCTCGTGACGACCGAGGGGCTTATTCTTGTCGGTCGTTTGCTTCGGGCATTCGGGCGGAACCTAAATCGACAAACAGAGGCTCGAGCCCGACGAGCCAGACAGTTAGCGTATTAGCCTCTAGCGCTCGACTCGAGTGTCGGAGCTGCGCGAGCCGAGAAACAGCGCGAGGTGCGGGCGCTGGCCGACTTTTCGGTCGTCATTCTTTTTTCAAACTTGACAGCTCCCAGTTATCTGGCGACCAGGTCGCCGCCTGCGCCCACGTCCCGATTGGCCCATCGAGAGCTAGGTAGAGCCCCGAGATAGGCGTGAGGTGGCGGCGTCGAAATGCGCGCTAGAGTTGGCTCAAGATCGGGCGCAGGCGCGCGGAGGACGAGTTCGAGAGCGCGCAGAGGCTCGAGGCCGAATGAGCTCCATTTATGCGGCCCCAACTCGGATGGCGATCCCAATCAGATGGGCAACACTTTGGGACTGATGGCCGAAACAGTGGTAGCAGAGGCGCCAAACGATTGCGCCACAGATGATCGTGCAGTAGGCGCAAGTGAGAGAGAGAGAGAGAGAGAGAGAGGCGCGTAGATTTTTCACAGCATCGCCGCTCGGCGCGCGCAAACTTTTCAAAGGCGTAAAATCAATTTTCCACTCATTTGATTCGCATTAGAGAGTCGACGCGCGTCCGCTAGACTGGAGGAGCGCGTCTCCGGTCGAGCCAACACTGCAGTTATCGCGAGTCACGAGTGGGCCGCGCGCCCAACGATCGGCCGTGGCGCTCACTTGCACGCCCTCAACTCAAGCGAATGACTCAATCAGTGAGCCAGGACGACAAGTGCAACGCCCCGGCAGGCCTCAGATTGCCGGGCGCCATGGGCTTGGCTCCGACGCGGAAGTCAACTCGAGCGGCACCCGGATAAATGTCAAAATCGATGGCTCAAGGGCGCGTGCGTGCGGCCGGCTAACTAGCGCCGCGGACGGCCAACGAGCGGTCCGCGGCGGCTGATGCTCGCGCGATCTTCCGGATTAGCGCGCCCGTTCAAGTGGCCGCGCGCGGTGGCCACGTTCGGGGGCACGCTCGCCTCTAGGTGGCATATTGGCTTGTGCACGAGTCAGGCTGGCGGGCGCCCGAGTGAGCTTGTGCAGCGTTGTGTCAGAGGCGCGCGAGACAAATTCGCCCTGGTTGCTGGCTGGCGGCTCAAGTCTGCTCGCTTGGCCCCTGGAATATCTGCTGATCGATTTTGAAGATTATGAGCGGCGCATGGGCGACGCGAGGGCCGAGGGAACAGTGGCCTGAGTTGTCGGCGCGCTCGTCTGTGCGCAACAATCACGCGCCCGCCCGATGATTAACGGACGGAAGTCGACGCCAGCAGCGCCTGCGCAGGAAGTGCCCGATCGCAGTGCGCGAAATAAGTCGACTCGAATGGATTCCACTTGTCCACGGCAACAACGACGACGACGACGACGACGACAATTTGAAGGTAGAGCGCGCGACGTGCCGCTCAAATGTTCGATGGGCGGAAAAGTCCAGAGCGCGCACAACAGTTTCGCCACCGACATCTCAACTCGAGAGGTTTGACGCGCAAGCGCGTGCGCGCTCAGAGCCGAAATCAACACTACGTCGAATCAAATCTATCGCCCCCCTTGCTTCCGGCGAGGCAACTATGCTCGGCGCTAGGGGTGCGCATAGAGTCGCGCGCGCGCCCGCTCGAGTGGCGGCCGTGTGGGCGCGTGCGCGCCAATAATAATAAGTCAAGTGCAATTTAGTTCGGATTAGGCTTTTTTCCAGCCTCGGCGCCGGCGCCGCCAATTCCCGTGCAACGATTAGGCACTTGCTCGAGTTTGGGCCACGTTAGTTTGTTGTTCGCGCCTCGTTTGATGCGCCGCGCCTCTAGAAACAGTAGAGCTCAGCCACGTCGGCCCAACTCGAGCGCCGACATAATCTCGGCCTCGCTGAATATTCGATTCTGGCGGCGCGTCACACAAGTGACTCTCCGCAGGCCGCAGACTCTCCAGCGAGTCGCCGTGGCTATGGCACTGGCGCCGATGGTGGTGGTGATGTCCTCGCAACGAGCGCGATGTTGCCATATTGCGTCGGCTCGGCCGGAAAGCGACGAAAGATATATGAGCTCTGTGTGTGGCAGCTTCAGTGCTACTGCGCGCGCCTAATATATTCAACTTTGCGAACGAGCGCGAGCTGCTCGAGACGAGCGAGCCTCTTTTTTGGCCCGCGACGAGCGCTTGTTCTCCGACGCCTCCACGATCGGGCCATTGAGCGACCAGCGATGCAAACATTATGGCGGGCGTGTAAGTGGGTGCGCCTTTGTCGCCGTCTCGACGCAAAGCCTTTGTCAAACGCCTCGGCTCGTCTGCTGCGCTAGACACACATACAGTCCCTCTCTCTGTCTCTCACATACACACGTAGACACATGGAGAGGGTGCCCCATGGACGATCGCTCCGCAGTGGAGCGCGCCATTGTCTGTCGGGCCGCCTATAAGCGAGTGCCGCGCATATTAGTTCCTCGGCGTCAGCTTGGCGGCCGCCCGTTTGCGCCCCCGCTCGATATAGGCATGGGCCGCGCGACTCGGCCGTTTAGTTTGGCATTTGCATCGCCAAGCGCAGGGAAGAGAGGCTAATTAGCGAGGGGCCGCGCACGTCTCGTGGGCGGGGTCACTAGTGCACAATTAATCATGCTATTGGCGGCCGCTACTGTGGTGCTCGCGCGCTTCGTCGTAGATTCATTGAATTCTAGCACTAATTGGGGGGCTCAGGCTCATCCGGTTTGTGAATAAATTTAATCAGGTCTCACTCTCGACACTTTCTGAGGTCATCTAGCCTCGAGCGAGTGAAGCGGATAGCTGGCAGTGGGAGGCTGTGGTCGGCCCGAATACTGGCTCGCAGCAGCAGCAGCAGCAGCGGCAGCGGCGGCGGCGGCGGCGGCCGAGAGCTGGCCGCCGTGATCCATCAACGCCTGCGGCCTCGACTCGGAGTATTGGCCGCTCGAGTAGTAGGGCCCCACCGAGGAGGTCATTCCCGAGTGCTGTCCATTGGCTATGGGCTGAGAGTGGCTATGCGTGCCGTGGCCGCCGTTCGGCTGGTGCACATCGTACGACGTCAAGGGCGTGGTGCTGTAGGAGTAGCGCGCAGACTTGATATCGTGCGGGCCACCGCCGCCGCCGCCGCCTCTGGTGTTGGCCGCCAACTGCGATGAGTAGGCCGGATTGCGACGGAGGTACAACTGACCGCGCTCGGCCCCAGCGGCATCGTACCTGTAACTGGGGTCTTGCAAATCGTACGCGCAACCACCGCCGCCATTGGGTGGCTCTGGCGGCTTGGCGTGTTGGTGTTGATTCGACTGATGGGAAGGGGCGTGTGCGCGTTGCTTCATCTGCACCTCCGACGAGGGCGGGCTATAGCAAGCGACCGAGTGAGCGGGGGCGCATTGGTTGAGGGGACAACTAGTTGGCGGCTGCGGCGCTCGAGCGTAGGCGGCCGCCATGTCCGCCGACCTCGAGATGGGCGTCGCGTACGCAAAGTGTGCGCCGGTGGCCTGCGCGGCCTCGCAAACGCCTTGACGGATCACTTGGGGCAACTGCTGCGCTGGCTCGTGCGGCAGCGGCGGCGCGGGCGCTGGTGGGGGCGGCGCCGGCTGTGCTGGCTGAGTGCTGGCCGCCCGCGAGTTGCTGGCCAGCAACGAGGACGAGTCGGGCAGAGTGGGCGACACGGTGGAGTCCGAGGGCGAGGACGAGTTGCAGTTGCCGTACAGCGACAGGTAGGCGCCCGACGACAGGAAGCTGCTCGAGGCGCCCGCAAGCGTGTTGGCCGCACTCGAGGTGAGCTGCTTGTACTTTTCCGTGTAGGCGTCGTCGTGCACGAGGTCGTCCATGAACTTGATGTACATGATGGCCAGCTTGAGGGTCTCGATGCGGGACAGGCGCTTCTCGTAAGCGAACGAGGGCACCTTCTTGCGCAGCCGGTCGAAGGCAGTGTTCAGGTTGTACATCCGGCGGCGCTCGCGGATGTTGGCCGCGCGCCGCTGGGCCATCGTGGCCACTCGGCGCCGGGGCTTTGCTGGCTTCTTGGCCGCGCCCGAGCCCTGGCCATTGGCAGCCCGTCGCTGACCTCCAGCAGCCGCACCAAGCGCACTCTGGCCGCCCTTGCGCCTCCCGTTGGTTGCCTCTGGTTGCCTTTGTTTGCGGCTCGCCGCCGGCTGCACGTCGGAGGTCAACTCGGGCGACTGCTGGTCGGGCGAGCTCGCCACCGTCGACGTGACGCGAGCCGCGTCCGCGCGCGACGGGCTGGATTCATTGCACTTGACTGACGACTGACACTCGGACTGTTGTTGTGATTGTGATTGTGGTTGTTGTTGTTGGTATTGCTGCTTCTGCCTCATTTGGGTCGAGCGGCGCTGCGAAACCATCGACTTCTTCAGCAGCGACACCTGCTCGTTCATTCTGGACGCGCTCGACGTCACGAGTCCGCCGCCGGCAGTCTGCTGCTCACTCGGACTCTCTTCGGCGATTACCTAACGGGCGCAAAGAGTTCTAGTCTCTCTCTCTCTCTCTCTCTCTCTCTTTCAAGCTGATTACTCTGATTCTGCGGGTCCATCACTCGCTTGAGTCACTGCACCGGCGCTCAAGTCACTTGTTCCGGCCAATGCGTCTGCACTCGAGATTGCGCACCACTAGAGTGATGTGATCGCTCAATCAGATGAGCGCCCGAGCCGCGGACTCGAGTGAACTGAACACCGCCAAGTCCCATGACTTGATCACACACGTTTGATTGGCCGCGCGCGCAGCCACTCATATAGGATGGAAGTGAGGGGCGCCTGGCGGCGTTCATATGGGCGTTGGTCGAAGCATGCGCAGAACTGCGCCCACGACTTTCACCTCGCTGTTAGTGAACAGTGATGTCTAGGGAACTGCGCTGGCTCCATGTCGCCCCCTTCCGGATAGTCAGGAAAATACTGGTTGGAGCAGCCGAGATCCGAGCACCGGCCCCAGCGAGAAAGCAGAATTTGTATCTGGCGCGTCCAAGAGAGAGCGGCTAGTAGGCATGCGCGGCAGAAATTTCCTGCAGACTGCCAACAACGCGCGCGTCTCTCTCAAAATCTGCACACAAACCACTGGCGCTTTCCAATGCTACACGACGCACTAATTCTTGCAAACTCCGCGTGCACTAGTCGCGGGGCTCTCTTTGGCGCGCACCGGGTCGGTGGCACCGCGCCGCGGCGGCGCGCGCCCCGTGCGCAATGCTGCCCAAACGGCGCGCGTTGGCGACCCGCGTTGGCGACCCGCGTCGGCCGCACCGTCGCGCCGCCGCCGTCGCTGCTGCACAAGCACTGCGCCACGCAGAACAACGATATGTGGGGCCGCCGCCGTGGCCGTCGCCTGCGCTCGGGCTGCCGACGGCGCGCGCGCTCCCCCTGCCAGAGGTTATTGTAAATCCCAGATCATCGTCACGAAACAACTTTTCTATCTATCTATATATATATATATACACACATATATATATATATATATATACATACATACATACACATATTCACAACCACAAATACACCCACAAACCAAATGTCTACACATCCCCATAATCATTAATACCACCATCATCACCTTTACCTCCACCATCTCCATTGCCAATTGTTTCACGCTCGTTGCTGTTGCGGACGAACTCTCTGATAATCCCTCGTCATCTTTAACAACTGCAACAGCAACAACAAAGAGGGACACTAATTATCACTGGCTGAATATCAAACATGGACAATACCCAAGATGAGAAGAGCACACTCAAGCAAAAGATAATAGATCAGTTAAAGGAGTTATATTTTTTAAGAAACAATGGCCAAATTTGCGAATTTCACATCTGGTCGTCCACTGACCGTTTTAGTAGCGATCACATAGCACAAATTGACGATGAAGATTTAATCAATGACCAAAAATTCTCGCAACTACTGAATCTGAACTTTCAAGAAACCACTCAAGAAGCGCCAACAACAGCAACACACAAACACCCGCTCAATGATAGTATTAGCCAGCCACACGAGAAGAGAGCTCGCCATGAGTCAACCAAAGATACAACAGCTAGTGATACCCACGCCCCACCCGATACGCCAGAAATATCGGCCACACCTAATACAACCTCCGTCGCACCGGAAACTACCAATGATCGTCTCGGCGATGCAGCTGGCTCCACTGCCGCACTCAGCAAACAGGTTCAGAACCAGGAAAAGAGTGAGATTAACGATGGGGAGACGATGGAAGTTGATATTGCGCGACCCACGCCACCAAATCAGAACGAACATCTAAAAGAACACAATAGACGATCATCTCATGCTGAACTTTCACAAGCGTCCTCGGGCAAGTATCGAAGAGAAGCTCGGGTTGATGAAATCCCCGCTAAAGAAACCAGCCCCGACGAACCAAATCAGCAAAACCAAGATAAATTCTCAAACCCCTCTGCCCCCATAGTGAATGATAGGCCTTCAACACCCGTCTCTCGCAAAAGAAGTCTCACGGACGACCACACACCCGAAAGAGTCAAGATACCCCGAACTCAAACCTTATCATCTCCCTCAAAAGAAGACTCACCAACGAGGATATCTAAAGCGGTCGAAACAATAGTCACGCCCGCTGCAGTCGTCGCCAAAAACAACCAACGGCAACAACAGGATCGAGTTCAACATGAATCTGCGGTGCAATCAAGAATTTTCGAACTTAGGAAACTTGGACTCTGGACTGCTAAACGATTACCAAAGCTCCAAGAACCACCTCGTCCCAAGACTCACTGGGATTGTCTTCTCGAGGAGGCCAGGTGGTTACACAATGACTATCGGATGGAGAGAAAGTGGAAGCGTGATGCTGCCAGAAGAGTTGCTTACGCCGCCTACAGATACGTTAACAACAAGCGAACTCAAGAGGAGCGTATCGTCAAGGAAAAGATTCAGTATATCAAGAAGATAGCTGCGACGCTTTCCAAGGAAGTTAGGTCTTTCTGGGGTTCAATCGAGAAAATCGTTGACTTCAGGCAGCAAACCAAATTGGAAGAAACACGTAAGAAAGCTTATGGATTGCATCTGAATTACATCCTCGATCAAACAAGTAAATTCTCGAACACATTCGTTGAGGAGCAACCTCAGACTCAACAGCTAGCCGCATGTCAAGATGAAATTAGTTACTTAATCAACAAAGACGGTGATGGTGACTGCGACAAAAAAGAACCTGTGATAAATGTAAGTACAAAAATCTTTCTTTTCTTTTAACCTGCGGCTCATAGCGCTACATTGGGACAAGAAATTACCTCTTGCCGACGCCAATTCCTGTATCAGCCAAAATCATTTCGTGATATAAAACACCTCGTTGTGCACAGCATCGAGATACCTGATTCACGATACAATCTTCTATAGCATTGTCGCAATCTTATGCTAATCTGAACTATACCCTCTAAATGTCGGACAAATTATTAGAATGACGAACAAACCAAGTACAACCAGAGGGTTGACGATATAGCAGCTGGAGCAGAGAGTATCCAACCCAAAGGCAATACATTTGAAACGACGACTGTCAGCACTAAAGTCCCCTTCTTGCTCAAACACACTCTCAGAGAGTACCAACACATCGGTCTCGACTGGCTGGTCGCCATGTACAAGAAGCAGTTAAATGGTATCCTAGCTGACGAGATGGGTCTGGGTAAGACAATACAAACTATTGCGCTTCTGGCATACTTGGCCTGTGAAGAACAAGAATGGGGACCCCATCTGATCGTCGTTCCGACAAGTGTTATGTTGAACTGGGAGATGGAATTCAAAAAATGGTGCCCTGCTTTCAAAATTCTGACCTACTATGGTACACCCAAAGAGCGGAAAATGAAGAGAGTGGTAAGTTCCCGCGCTATATGTGACCTCGAAACTAGAGTCGCTTGTTTCTCATCACCTGAGCCATGAGTGCTTAAACCGTTTCGAAAATCGACTTGCTCATCCTCCTCTCTTGTGACCTAGTGTCTCGAGAATCATGGAAGAGCTACACTTGCATTTCTTTCTGCAATTTCTCATTCATTAGCTAACACTGTTCACAATGAATATTTTCACAGGGATGGTCAAGACCTAATAGCTTTCACGTATGCATTACCTCATATCGTATTGTGATACAAGATCATGCGGCATTTCGCCGAAAACAATGGTGCTACTTCATACTCGATGAAGCGCACTATATCAAGAATTTCAAGAGTCAAAGGTGGCAGATGCTTCTGAACTTCAATAGTCAGCGCCGGCTCTTACTGACAGGAACACCTCTTCAGAACGATCTCATGGAGCTCTGGTCTCTTATGCATTTCTTGATGCCCAGTCTCTTTGATTCACTTAGAGAGTTTAAGGATTGGTTTGTGAATCCTCTAACTGGGATGATAGAAGGCAGTCACGAGTACAATCAAGAGCTTGTTCAGCGACTACACAAAGTCTTAAGGCCCTTCCTGTTAAGACGTTTAAAGGTGGACGTCGAGAAACAGCTGCCCAAAAAGAGGGAGATAATCAAGTATTGCCGACTTTCCAAGAGACAGAGATTTCTCTATGAAGAGTTCATGTCATTATCTAAGACCAAAGAAACTCTTGCATCTGGTAATCTTCTCAGTGTGATAAATGTTCTAATGCAACTCCGAAAAGTATGCAATCATCCAAATTTATTTGAGCCAAGACCCACTGTTTCTCCCTTCAGGATGAGTAGTATCACGTACAAAGTACCAGGACTTGTCACAACCCCATTGGACTACAACCCGAATGACCACGTGAATCTTGCCAGTTTACAACTGTCCATGACTGATACTGCTACCTGTCTTACAACTCTAGCCCGAGATTACATTAGGTCTGCCAAAGTACCTCGTAATAAGCTTGTCGAGGAAATCCCCAGCGATCAAGCCAGTGATTCAAGTTCTATCACCCGGGAAGACTTGATGGAAGTTGATACTGAGACAGAGTCATTGGAATCGGAAAAGATACTTGAAGCCTACTCTCTTATCAGGAATAGGCAGTGTGAGCATAGGGATGAGAGGCTGCAATTTTTGGCCGATATTAACAATATCAGGTGTGACAGAATTAATTCAGCTTATTACTGCGACATTGCAAGTCTATTTAATTTTAATGATATCAAAAAAATGGTTAAGACGGAAAACTACAATCTGTTTTCCAACGGTAATGGAAGAATTCTTTGTTCATTTGCGAGCAAATTTCAAGAAAATCCAAAATACAAACTCGGTTACCTTTCAAGTCTCTTGCAAGAGGCAATACGATCACCAGAGCAAGTTGTCGAGCAAATGTCCAGTATCATCGATAGATACATTTTCTGCGTTCCTGGTGTCAGCAGTACACCAGTGAGTTTGCATGTCACTCACCACAATCCATCTAAACGAGTAGAGATGCATTCCGTCCAAAAAATTCTCTATAATGAACTGTCACCCAAATTCGACTTCCTGAACAAGATAATAGTCAAGATGCGAACCACTTTCCCAGAACTGAGACTGATTGAATACGATTGTGGCAAACTTCAAGCTCTTGGACAACTTCTCATTGAGCTCAAGAGTCATGATCACCGAGTTCTTATATTCACTCAGATGTCAAGGATGTTGGACATCTTGGAGCAGTTCTTGAATTACCATGGACACACATATCTACGCTTGGATGGTGCGACCAGAATCGACCAGCGTCAAATTCTCATGGAAAGGTTTAACAATGACAAACGCATATTCTGCTTCATATTGTCAACCAGATCTGGAGGTCTTGGTGTGAATTTGACCGGGGCTGATACTGTCATCTTCTATGATAGCGACTGGAATCCAACTATGGATGCCCAAGCTCAAGACAGATGTCATAGAATTGGTCAGACCAGAGACGTTTGCATTTATCGTCTTATAAGCGAAGACACAATAGAGCAGAACATCTATAGAAAAGCTCAGCAGAAACGTATGCTCGGAGACTTGGCAATCGAAGAGGGTAACTTTGGCACATCTTGTTTCAAGAAGAACACCATTCAGGAACTCTTCGAACGTAATAAGGAGCCCCTGGACGTAGACAAAGTTGTTGAGGTCGACAACAGGCATGAAGAAATGTCGAAAGCACAGATTGTCAAGCTCGAACAAGCTTTAAGCAAGTGTGAGGCGGACGCAGGTGAGGAGGTAGATGTTGACGCCATTAAGGTTGCACGAGCTGATAATGATACAGATCTCAAAGAGTTTGATGAAAACATACCACTCACTGAAGAGGGCTCGCCCGTGGAGAAATCAGAGAGGGAACAACAAATTGATGGAATCGTCGCCCAGATGACACCTGTCGAGCAGTATGCGGTGAAATTTCTAGAATCACTACATCATGACAACTTCAGGGATGAACTCGAGCAGGCGGAAAAGGAGTACATACAAGAGTTAGAAAATAAGAAATCGCAATGGGAGCAAAGTCGTATAGACTTGCTCAAAGAGCAGGCCATACTTTGCGAGGCCAAAGAAGAGGACGCAAAGACTATGCTTACCTATCCTAAGGGGGCAAAATGTGAGCATGTTCACTACATGCTTGACGGCACTAGAAAAGTCGATGAAATGCCGGTAAGTGAGAGTTGCTACTAGAGTTACTCTGTATGCACTAGCCGAAAGTAACAGTTCTAGATATTTATTAACATACAGCTGACGATTTACAAACGTCCCAATAGCTATGGGCCCCACCAACCCCGCCGACTTCGCCACCGAGCCCAGTAGAGGATGAAAACCAATATCGGTACCAACCTTCAATGACTCCCGCGATGGCGGCCAGAATCAACGCGATGGGCGGATTAAGCAGCATTTTCGGCTTTGGATCAGAATTTAACAAGGTCGACACACGATACTACATTCACGAGAAAGACATTTATGTCGATCACACGGCGAATTTCTTGTATGACCAGGAGGTCATGCCTGAATCGCAACTGCCACCGGTTCACCAATCCTACACAGAGAGTGAGATGACAAGTTATACGATCGGCTCGAAGAAAATACGTCTCACCGGCACACCTGTTGTGCCTAGCGGTTATCCATTCTCGAGCCCATCGCAAGGTCTACATCTTCAAAATCATCTCCAGAGTCTGAATAGCGTCGCCACAACACCTGATGGCAACCCTGTTGTGACTCCCGGCCAGCAACCGACTCGTAAACCGAAAGTTAGACGTGATGAGGTGATATGCTTACCGAGATCCCTGTTCGACAGGCCACAAGGAAACCAGATCAAAGCAAGGCGGGACCTCAAATTGCAGAAGCTCCGTTGTGTAACCAAAGGTAATGATTCTGATCCCTTTGCAATGCAAAAATTCTTTCACTCCTTTTCCTTCAATCCTCTGGGACAATCTATTCCCCAAGAGACCCTCGTCCACCATGTTCAAAGACAAGTGCAACAGTATCCAAACGCCATACTCCTCTACCACCAAGATCAGCTACCACCTTGGACTATACAAGAAGAGTGGGCCATCCTCATGGTCATTCAACATCTTCAAGATCTCCCTGTCAATTTGAACATTCTCACTCCGGGTCATACACCAAACTGGGAGCTTGTATCCGAAGTTGTGAGCGACATCGGATTCGCACATCGTTCCTTCAAAATGTGTGAGTACCATTTTGCCAGAGAGGTACAGAAACGGGAGATGACTCGAGACTCAAGTTGGGACGAGCGTAATTTGCAAAACCCAACCGGTGATGGTTCCCAACCGAAGAAGTCTAAAAAGCATAAGAATCAAATCGCCACCACAGAAGGTTCTTCTAGTCAGCAAACTAATACAAACAATAAGGCCACTGCTCAGGCGCAGCTCGCACCTTTCAAGCCATCAAAGACAGGTGATATGCTCTCTCATGATCGCTCTTTACAGTTATTCTTCAGTGAGCGCTACAGCCTAGTGCACAAACTCCGCCAGAATAGACCCAAGGTGACTCGTTCACGTTTCACTGCATCCCACGAAAGAACACATGGCAGCTTCGTAACTCTTGTGCGCGATGACAAGCGTCTCATAGATTATAATAATCCACTCAAGCCCGAAACAATAATCATGGAGCTCGCTGAGGACAGGAAGCGAAGAACCTTGGCCGCACGTCAAGCCGGTCACATGATGTCAGCAGCATCCCATAGAATTGGGCATAAGATGATGTGATTGCCTGCCGTCAGTGTTCAGACAATAAATTCGTTGATGTGTGCTACATAGCGATATAGGGATTCCGGGACGAATCGGGCAGTGATATCTGCTCTTTCTCTCTCACTTACACAAACTCACATCTCTGGCTGCGTAGGTTGTCGTCGTCGTCGCCGTCATCCGCGTCTTCGCTGATGACTCGTCAGTCAGTAAAGGTCTGCCTATTGTGCGCGAGCGCGCGTGTTTTCTGCGAGTTTCGTCGTGGTCCTTGTCGTTGTCGAGATTGGCGAGGTGACAGGTGAGAGGCGGCAAAATGAATGGGCGCGAGCAAGCTGGGCGCTCGCCACTAGCCCGCCACCAGATTACACTAGGGCCGGCTCTCTGTTTCAGCGACAAAGTTGTCGTCGCAGATTAACAAGCCGAGGCGCAAGTGTGCGAGCGCGAGTTTAATCAGCGCGACGGTTGGCGCCGCCGGTGCAGCCGACTAATGAGTCGCAAGCAGCAGCAGCGACGGCCGAAAGTAATCTCAGGTGAGATGTAATGAGCAGCACCACCGACTAGCTCACAATGGGCGCGTGCGGGCGCGAGCGAGCGATCATCTTGACGCTGGCGCCGCCGGCGACTCGGCTCGAGAGTGGCTGAAAACTTGCGCAATCTGTCCGTGCGGATGATGAGTTGGAGCGCCAGTCACCTGTTTGCGCGCGCGCCCTCGCTCAGTCGCGCAGATTAGCTCGCGCTCGAGCGGTTCGTCGCGCTATGCAAACAATGCGCCCGGTCGGACAAGCGGCCGACTCGTGAGCGGTCTCGTGCGCCGCACAAAACCGCTCGTCGGCGGCTCGTTTGTCGTCTCGCTCATGACACTGTGCACCCAACTCGCGGACTCACCTGGACGGTCGGCCGAGTGCGACGCTCGTGTTTGTCGGCGCCGACACACTCGCGCGGGGCGTGCGCGTGCGGGCGGCCTGTGCACGCGCTCGGCTTAGGCCTAAGTCGAGTCGCGTCTAGCTGGCGGCGCCCAAGTGATCGCCACCAGGAGATGCGCCAGATTAGTGGCCGCGTGCTCGAGTGGGCGCGAGAGTGCTCATTGGCGAGGCGGCGACGAGGGCGCACAAACAAAGGCGCATCGCATAATCGTATTACGGGCGGCTTGTTTGGGCGCTCCTTCGGCGGGGGCCGCGCGCGTCAGTGTTAATCGTCGGCGGATAAGAGCGCGTCAGCTCAGATAGCCAGCGACAACAACAACTACAGCGACGGCGATAGCGGCGCCCAAACAACGACAACGACAACAACAACAACAACAACGACAACAACAACAACGGAGCGCAGAGATATTTGGCGTCGCCATTGACAATGGGCAATCTTCGCGCGAGCCAATCGGCGTGGGCTCGATTTGCGGCCGCCGACCGCGCGCTAAAACAATTTGCCAACCCGCGCGGCCACTTAGCAGTCATTAGCGGTGGCAAAATAGGCGCGCCCGCGCTGTGTGTGGCCAGTGTTGCGTCACACTCGCGCGAGCTGACGGGTGAGCGCTCGGCCACTTTGTGTGTTTGTCCGCGTGTGAGTGAGTGTGTGCGCCCGCAAGCGTAAGTGTTTCTGGCTCTCTCTCTCTCTCTCTCTCTCTCATAACTGTGACCGTTCGGCCGGCGCGGGGCGCTCGTCAGTCAACGGGCGACCGTTACGCGATCCAGGATCAAGTGCGCGGTCGGCTAATGATGGCCGGCCTGGCCGTCACAGGAAGCGGCCGGCACTGAGTGAGCGCCGATTCGGACGGCGCCGGTTGTGTGTGCGCTCGAATTGGAGCTCACAGCTGGAGAAGCAGAGCGCGCGCGAGAAGAATCAGAGCGTACGCCAGCTCCTGGCGGCGCTCTGCGGTCTGTGTGTTGTTTGTTTTTATCCCCTCGCCTGCGCGCAACCTTCATTAGGGCGCCATTATTAGCGCTCTCGCGCTCGTTGTCTCGCTCGTTGTTCAGCTTGGCCTTGGCCCGCGCTCGCCTCGTTGCCAAATCGAGCGCCAAAACTTTCATTGCGTCACTGTCATCTCGGCCGTCGCGGTCGTCGCGGTCGTCGCGGTCGTAGTGCTGGTCGTCGTCGTTGTCGCCGCCGTCGTCGTCGTCCTCGTTGACTCTCGAGATTGGACCGTCGGCCGGGCTGAGCAGTGTTGCCAATGAACGACGTGGAGGCCGACGAACGTTGGCGCCAGACGCGCGTCGCGACCCCTCTCGGGTGTCGCCCGGCGAGCGCCCCCAGCGCGTAAATGCTCATGATTGATGGGCACCGTTCACGCGTCACTCTTGGCGCCGACTGCGCGCTGGCGTCCCCTTAAGTTCAGCCGCTCGCTCGCTCGCTCGCTCGCTCGCTCGCTCGCTCGCAGATTACAATTGCGCCGCGCTCTTGGCACGCAGTCGCCTGGTGGCGCGGGGGCGGCTCGCAGGTGAGCGCGCTGCTGTGCCATCAAATCACATAATTCGGCGGATGTGCCACAACAGATGGGCGCGCGCGATGTTGACGCCGCGACTGGCAAGCTCGCGTGCAGCGCCGCGCAGCCCGAGCCTGCCTACTTGAGGCGCGCGCATTGGGTGCGTCCTCGGTGTGCTCGCACCTGAGCCGCGAGATGGCTGAGGCCCTGGAGTTGCCAGGCTTCTCGGGCGGGCGACACGCCGCAGCCAATTGTTGCGCGTCGAGCTCACGCCTGCGGCCGGCCATTTGTGCGCCGAGTTGCGCAACGCACGCTCCAGCCGCTAGATAAGCGAGTGCGAGCTCTGGAATGTGGGCCAGTGTGTGAAGTTCTGGAACCGCTTTGTCTGTTGCATTCACTCGGGCAAATCTCCTCCTCAACTCCGTCGATCAGGTTCCTCACACAAAAGTCTGCGACTATTCGACCGCCGGCTGACAAGATGGCGCCGACCAGCAAGAGCAAGAGCGCCCACACGAGAACCTGGGCGCTGGTCAGTGTGTTGTTGTTGGCGAGCGCCGCACGGCCCGCGGCCGCCACCTTCTTCATCATCGGCGAGGCGTGTCTGGTGGGTCTGGGCGCGGCCCAGGCGGTGGCGGGCCCGGCACTCGAGGAGCGCGGCCTCGAGGAGCCCCTCGGCCAGGTGCGCACTCTGTGCCGGCTGCTGCGCACCTACAGCATCGGCGGCGTGCTCGTGGACGACGTGCTGCCGCTGGTCGAGCAGCTGGTCGAGGTCACGGGCACCACGGCGGCCAGCATTCTGGTGCCCGGCAATCTGAACCGGTTCGCGCGGATTGTGCGCCGAGTGGCCCTGCAGGTGCCCCAGATCGTCGCTCAGGCGAATGGCTGAGACTGGCGCGGCCCAGCGACGCTCGAGGCGCTCAGGGAGTCACAGCCAGCGACGAGTTTCGACAGAATAAACACCACTCGCGCGTCTGCCCAAACTTTGCCTCGGACCCGGCGACTTGTTGCGCAACGCGCGCGGCGCCCACGTCAGCGGCACCGAGTCTTTGTTGCGGCGCCGACGGCGGCGCTGAGCGCTCGCTGGCGCCGCCGCATTCCAATTTGAATGAGTGGCGACAGGTAGACGACGAGGCGCGCCCGGAGAACAGGTAAATCTCGCCCTCGCGCTCAACCTTGAGCTCCGGCGGCGGCGGCGACGACCACGACGAACACGACGACGAGTTTGCCAATTTCCGAGAGCGAGAGATTCAAATCGGCAGCCGCGCGCGAGCTCAGTGAAGCGAGTCAGCGAGCGAGCCATTGTGTCGCCCCGAGCCTCGCGAGTCGCGACTCGCGACGCTCAATTGGCGCCTTGGCGCGCGCGCTCACCTGTTGCGCTTTGCGTGTGCGCGGGCGTGGCGCGCACAGGTGGACGAGGTGCTCCATGCCGAGCCGCGCGTGACTTTTCTCCTCAGCGGCGCTCGTCGTCGTCGTCGTCGTCGTCGTCGCTGTACTTACGCCAGACTCCTCGAGAGGTCTGCCATTTGGAGCCGCGCGACGAGGGCGGGGCCGAGCTTCTTCTTCCTCTTTCTCTTCTTCTGCTTCTGCTTCTTGTTCGTCGTCGTCGTCGTCGTCGTCATCGTCGGCGTCGGGCGAGCGACTCGAAGTGAAGGTGAGCGGCGCCACTTTGCATTCGCCGCCTGGCAGTCGAGTGATCGATCTCAGCGCGTGTCGGCCGCAGAAGCACAAAGAGCACGCCGAGAGTCTCCGCTGGTCGAGCGCCTGTCGAGTGTTTACCTCCGGGCGACAGCGACAAATTGCATAATCGAGGCGTGCCCACGAAGCTCGCGGGCGCCTCCTGACACACACACACACACACTCACAGGCGCACACTCACACTCCTACTCACACACACACACAGACAGAGACACAAATCCGAGCGGCTGTCGAGTGGGCGCAGTGCGAATTTGTGCGGAATGGAGTCGAGCCGATCGGAAGCAACAGCAACGACGGGAGCAGTGCGTTGAAGTGGAGATGTGAGAGTTCACACGCGCGCCAATTGACCGCGTCGGCGCCACTCGCATGCCACTCAGATGCCGCGCAGATTCGCGCCTCTGTTGCATAAGCGCACGCCCGCTCAGCTCGAGGCGCCCGCGACACAGGTGAGGCGCGCGGAGGCGAATTTGGCCGCCGAACTGGCGAGCGATGGCGGCCGGCGGCGCGGGCCAGCTCACAGTCGGCACAGTCGCTCGCAAGTGCGCCTCAGCGTCGCCCACGCGCACCGATCTCAAGTGTCAAGCATGTCCGGCCAGCTCATCCTCGCAACCGCCGCGTTGCTCCTCCTCGTGACGCAACATCACCTCATCTGCACCTGCCACCAGCAACCGCCCCCAACACAGCCTCAAGCACAAGCACAAGCACAAGCACAACTCAACTTAATGGAGGCCCTGCAAAACTCGCCTCCGCCCCCGCAGTCGGCCGACGAGCAAGAGGTCGAGCTGCTGGCGCCCGAGGCCACGCCCGCGCCCGCCCACGCGCGGCCGGGCCCCCGGCCGCGCGTCCACTCGGCGACGGGCCGCACGCGCGTCTATCGCATCCGCGCGGCCGGCGCCAACGGCCAGTTCGGCCGGGCGGCGCGCGCCCACCTGGCCCCGGAAGTTGCGCAACCGACCGAGGGGCCGGGCTCGGCGTCGCCGAACCAGAGCGAGCCAATGGCCGCGAGCGAGCAGTTCGGCGCCCGCCAGTCGTCGGCCCGCGAGCCACGCCTCCTCAAGAGCGCGTCCGCGGGCCGGCCGCCAGTTCAGCAGCAGCAGCAGCAGCAAAGTGTCAAAGTTGCGCCGGGCAGGGCCAACTGCGGCGCGGGCCAGCTCGAGATCGAGGCCGCGGCCGAGGCCTCGAACATCTCCGCCCTCAGTCCCACGCTGCGCCTCTCGAGTCGGCCCTCGGGCGGCCCCGCCCACCTGGTGGTCGTGCAGCAGGTGCCCGGCCGGAAGTCTATGAGCTCTCCGTCTTCGTCCTCGTCGTCGTCGTCGTCGTCGTCGTCGTCATTTTCGTCGTCATCGTCGACGCTCGCCGAGGGCGAGCTCGATCACGAGAGCAGCGAGTCGGCCGACGCGCACGTGGAGCGCTCGCAGGCGCAGGCGCGCGAGTCGAGCATTCTCAGTCTCATCGACGAGTTCGACTCCAAGATTACGACCAACAAGACCCAAGGTAAGTGTTGATTGGCGTCGGCCAGCCAGTCGACAGTCGCCTGTCGCCCGACTGTCAGTGTTGGCGTTTAAGCGCGCGTTTACCTGCGCTAGTGCGCACTCTCGGGCCGCTCGCGCGTCTGCACTTGGCACTGATGCGAGCGTCGAGTGCGCTTAATTGCCACGCGAGCTCGTGCGCGCCCTCGGGTGCGAGCCGCACTCGCGCAGGTGCATTTGAATTTTACAAAGTGGCGCGCGAGTCAACTCGAGCACAGCCAGAGGAGTCCGATAATGAGCGCGGCCGACGAGTGCGCGCTCGAGCCGGCCGAGTAGACGAAAAAACGGGCGCTCGCTGGCGATAATTCAATTAGCTCGAGCTCGAGCGAGCGGCCCGCCCGCCCGCACGCCCGGCCCCTCGGCGCGAGAGAAAAATGCGCTCACTTATCGAGGCAAATTAATGCACTTATTTATGCAGCCCAGCGAACTTTATCTGCGACCGGTGAGCTCGCGCCGCAGGTGTGAGTGTCTGTGTGTGTGTGCGCGCGCGCGAGCACACAAGAGTCGGCACTTCTTCTCGACTTACCGCCGTTCGCGCGAACACTCAATCACTTCGAAAGCGACGAATTGCACCTGCGACACGCGCGCCCCACCGGCGCGTGGCTTACCCGCGACTCGCCAGCTGGGTGCGCTATGGATCGGCGCCGCGTGTTCGATCACGCGCGACCTTCGGCGATCGGCTGTCATCCAGCTGCTCCGGCGCGACTGCGCCGCCCAGACGAGCGGAAGCGCGAGCGAAAGCGCACACGCACACGCCGAGCGCGCATCTCGGCGGCGGCGGCGGCGGCGCTAATTAGCGGTTCGCGCGTCGGACGCGCGCAAGCGGCCGCACTGACGTCGCGAGCTTCTCGTTCATTAGAGTGGCGCGCTCGAGTCGTCTTGTTCCGTCGGCGTCTCCGGCGCCAGAATTGCTTGCCGCCAGTGCGAGAGAGCCGCCGCTCAGAAATTAGTGGCTCACACTCGCACAGGTGAGCTGGCGGCGAGCGTGATTAAGATCTGGCCGCCGAGGACGACGAGCAAATATTTGTGTGAAGCGGCGCACTTTCACTGGGCCGCCAGATTGCGCAATTGTGCGCTCGCGCCCGCCCGCCGGCCGGCCATTGATTCTGAATGGTCGGCCGCGCGCGTCATAACAATGCCAAGTGCCGGCGCTCATGCGACGCCTGAGAACGGCCGCGCCAGTCGACGAGCTGGGAAGAGCCGAAAGTGGCCCGAGACACTCAATATTTCCGCAATCGGCGCAGTTTGTAATTAACGTGCGGCCGACTTTTGAGCGGCGGCGGCGGCGGCGTCGAAGGCTTTTGTTTGATCGCGTGTGCGCTATTGTTTACCCCCTCAATCATCTGGACGGCCTCGAGCCGACTGCCGGCGCCGGCGCGACAATAAATCGTCGAGGGCGCGATGCTAAGCGCCGACGAGCACGCGCGCGAGTCGCCCACCTGTTGGCCTCTGCAGTCGAGCAGCGACAATTGTTGCGCGCCGCCAGGAAGTTGTCGGGATGATGACGATGCGAATCAATCATCATTGTGGCGCGCGGGTCGTCGTCGTCGTCGTCGTCGTCGTCGTCGTGAAGGCGCTCGTCTGCACACTCGTCTGGACACTCGCGACCAGAGGCGCGCGCGCGCTCAGTTTAGTCGCAGCCGAGGCGCTCTTTGCGCGGCGCTCGCGGCGATCTGCGCGCCCGGCCGAGAGTCGCACAGAGTTCACACAGAGTCGCGGGCCGAACGGCTAAATGGCCGCCGCTCTTCGCTGGCCGCAACAATTTAGCAACGCCAACAACAGCCACACGACAACAAGCCGGCCCGACGGGTCAAGCGGCCGGCCGCATTGTTGGCCGGCGTCTCGTGCACACGACTCCACCGACTCGGCGGCCGCCACTTTGAACTGTTGCCGTGCAAATAGCGCGCAAATATGACGCAACCGCTTGTCCGTTCGCCCGCCCGCCCGCCCGCCCGCTCGCTCGCTTGTTCACTGATGAGCGCTAAAAGATTTCGCTAATTCCCCATCGGCCGACCTGACGGCGTCGTTGTCGTGGCTGCGGCTGATTGCCGTGAGCGCGCGCGCGCTGGCGGTTTTGGGCTGGCCACTGCGATCCCGACGGCTGCGATCCGACGGCTGCGATCCGACGGCTGCGATCCGACGGCTGCAATCCGACGGCCGGCGCGATCCGCAAGCTCGCGAGCCCGCGAGCCAAATTTAACTCGCGCTGAACTCTGGCCGAGAATGGCACTGGCCCGCCGAGCGGCTCGCACTCGGCTCGATGCGTGCGGGCGGCCGAACGCTAGCGAGCGCTCGAGTGTCTGTGTGTGTTTGTGTCTGCGCGCGGCCGTGCCTTACCCGAGCGACCGGCTGATGCGGACGCACTTTGCACCGACCGAGCGCCCGCTCGAGTTGGCTCATTAGACTAGCGGATCCTTTGATTTCACGCCTGATTGATGGCCGCCGCCGCCGCCGCCGCCGCCGCCGCCAGGGGAGCGCATTCGCGAGCTTATTAGCAGGTGCGCGTGCGGACGGCGTCGTCGTCGTCGTCGTCGTCGTCGTCGACTCGACAGCTCATTAGGGCGAGCTGGAAATGTTTATTTGTTTTAGCTGTCGCACTTGCACTAAAACACTCGACGCGCGCTCGAGCTGGCGGCTCTCTGGGCCGCCGGATGTGCGCGCTGATAAATTACAATATCGATCGGATGGGACGCGCGGGGCGTGCGGGCGGCCGGCCGAGCTGGCGAACAAAAGCGCTCGCCTCTACCTGGGCCGCCTGAACTGCCTGTGCGCAGGTCAACTCGGCCAGAGCTCTGCAGTGTGGCGCCGACGGTGTTGCCGCCGGACTGCCGTGCGAGCGAATGGCTTCAGACAGCCGAGCGAGCGTCACACTCGAGAGAGTGAGTGAGTGAGTGAGTGAGTGAGTGAGTAGTGCCACAAACGAGCTCGCCGCTTGGCAGTGAACTTTCGCTGTTCGCGCGCGGGCGGATGTTGGCGTCGACTGAATTTAGCCGACGGCCGGCAGTCAGTTGTGTGCGACGCCCGCGAGAGCTGAACCCGAACAGGTGCACGCTGGCCATCAATCAGCATCTCGTCTGCTGTGGGCGACTGCGGGCGACTGCGGGCGTTGTTTCCCACGGGCGCGCGAATTTGTCGCACTGACACTTTGGTGCAGCCGAGCGACAAACGCCAACGAGCGAGCGAGCGAGCGCGCGAAACTCTCGCAGTCTGTCGCTGATTTACAACTCTCGAGGAGCTCGTCGCCCGGAGACGAGAAATGTCCGGCCAGGTGAGGCTGGAGCTCGTGGAGTCGCTGGCCCAACTGAGCGCAGCCAACAACAACCGAACCACCGCCCTCCAATCGCCCGCTAACCCGCGCCACCTGACCACGCCCTTCCACCTCAATCAACACACCGACGACGCCGACGACGCCGACGACGCCGACGCCGACGACGACGCGGACAACAAATGGCACTGGCTCCATTACCAACGCACCTCAACGCACCCAACGGCGCCGCTGAAACTGCCCCACCTGCACGACTACGACGACGGGCCCGCCGCCCACTCGGCCACTTCGGACGTGACCGACGCGCGCCTCGACCTCCACACGGACCACGCGGCCCGCCAACGCCAACTGTTGCGCCTCTTCGCGTGCCACTTCGGCGCCCGAACTCGGCCCACCGCCGCCGCCGCCGCCGCCGTCTCGACCAACGAACTCGCGCCCACGAACGCCACCATAATGATGCTCGACCACCGCAACACTGTTACGCAACCGCGCGCCACTAATCACGCGGCCGCCGACCATTTAGCCCAATTGAGCTGCGACTCGGGCGAGATGATTGTGCGGCTCAATTTCAGCCAGCCCTTCAAGGGAATAGTCTACCCCGACCACAATCGCCTCTCGCCGTGTCGCTTCTTCGGCGACGGCCACCTCAACTACGAGCTGCGGCTGCCTCTGCGCGGCTGCGGCACCCGCCAGGTGAGTTTCCGGTTTCTCTGTCTGAGTCGCGCGAAAGTGATGACGCGCGAGCCCACAGCGAGCGGCGCGCGCTCACGACGGGCGGCAAATTAGCGCCCTCTAAATGCCGCCGCCGCCGCCGCCGGCCAGGCCGCGATCTCTTTGTCTCCGGCCATGCAAATTGGACGCGCCGGCCAGAAAGCCAATCGGCGCGTCCAATTGGCCGGCCGAGCGGCGCGCCAGCAGGTGAGCCATATCGCGCCCGCGCCCGCCGAGCTCTCACTCTCGGCGCCGATAATCGCCGAGCAGCGCGACGGCCACTGCGCCGCGTGAGAGCGACTCAATCTGCGATCGTCGAGCGGTCGGCCGGGCGCCGATTGCGCTGACCGGAAGACAAAGTCGTGATCGAGATTCTCCACACGCTCGGCGCCGCTCTCTAATGGAGCGCCCGCTCGAGCTATCAATCTTGCCGCACGCACGCAAGACCGCCCGCTTCAATGCGCTCGCTCGCTCGCTCACTCACACAGACCGCCCCCGACATCCGCGCCTTGCGCAACTCTCGCGCTCGCACACCTGTGCGGCCACCCGCATGAACCGGCGCTCCGAGCGTAGGCCGCGCAGCGCGTCTTTGTCAACGATGTCATTGTTCGGTTCCACAAAACGCTCGAGCTCGAGGAGGACGAGGTGAAGACGCTCATTTGCCGCTACCCAGCGCCGCCGCCGCCGCCGCCGCCGCCGCCGACGTCCATCGGCCAGGGACTTGTGCACGAACTCGAACAGCAGCCGGCCGGCAATCAGCTGCTGTCGGCCGGCCACCGGAACAGGTGAGTAGTCCGGCCGCCGTGTGAGTGCTCGATCGGCCGCCCGAGACAGAACTCTAATTGAATCTCCGCTCGCCCGCCCGCCCGCTCGCCCAGGACTCAACTCGAGCCCTTCGAGTTCGTCGAGGCGCCCGCTCGGCCCGGACTCGAGACGCTCGACGAGCTGCGCGCACATCAATCAGCCGGCCACGCGGAGGCGCTCGATCAACGTCACCGCCTCAACGCTCTGCTCGTCGCGCCGCCCACGCCCGCCGACAACTTGCGCCCACGGACGCCCGTCACGCCCATCTCGCGCCTCTTCGACGCGCCCCCCAGCTCGCCGCCCGAAGCGGGCCCCGAGGCCGCCTCGTCGCCCGCGCCCTCGGCCCCGATGCCGCACAACTCCGGCTCGAACTTTGTCGAGCGCCTCAGCAGCGTCGAGCTGCTCTTCCTGATCTCATCGCTCATGTTCCTCGCGCTCCTGGCGCTCGGCCTGGCCGCCAGCTACTTCTGCCTGTGGCGCCGCAAGCGCCACCACCCGGCGCAGCGCCATCTGGCGGCCGCGGCCGCTGCAGCCACGCGCGCCCACCGGCCCACGGCGGCCGTGCTCAGCCGGAAGCGGCGCTACTTCTCGGGCGGCGGCTCGCCGGGGCCGCGCGCGCCCAGTCGCCTAGACTACCCGCATGGCCAGCCCTCCGGCGGCCTGGGCCGGGCCGGCTCACCCGTGGCCCACTACACCCAGTCCAGGGCCGGCCAGCTCGACTACAATCACTACCTCCAGCAGCAGCAGCCGCACGCCCACCAACTGCTGCTGGCGGCCTCCTCGTCGCCCGACGACAGCGACGTCAGCGGCGCCCGGCTAGTGACGACCGGTGACCAACAGCAGCAGCAGCAGCAGCATCAGCAACACTACAAAGTGTCCACGATCCTGCGCCAGCCGCGAACTCTAGTTGCGGGTAGGCGCAGCGAGTTCACCGCCCCGCCCGCCGCCACTCTAGGCAGGCGAGCCACACAGCCCGACCGCGCCGCCGGCTACTTCAACTCCAACATGCTCGCCGACCTCGGCCGCTACGGACACGCGCCCGCTTCCGGCGCCCACGTCCACGCCCTCGCCAAGGCGGCGCCCATGTCGAGCACGTTGGGTCGCGCGTCGGCTCGCGAGCCGCTGCTGGCGCACTCGCAGATGGGTGACGCCCACCGGAAGTACCAATGGGGTGCGGGCGGGCCCGTGTGGCGGCTGCGCGAGTCGCGCTCGATGCAGCAGTTGCACGAGCAGCAGCAGCAGCAGCAGCAGCAGCAGCAGCAACAACAACAACAACAACA